>JABMBT010058407.1:0-20107 GCA_018906895.1 Odontocolon sp. PSUC_FEM 10030002
ATATATATATCTATATCCTTTTTTATCTACACTGACCCGTTCGAGTTTCAGATTTTAACGACTATGACGCATACTATTCCACAAATCAAACCCAATTTCGAGCCAACTAATCAATAACCGAGAGTCCAGGAAACGTTTTTTTATGTCGCTAGTTTCGAGGATGAAAAGTTGTTGACACGGAAATTAGATATCGGGGATAAAAGTCAGATCGATCAATCGAAATACGAGTTTCTCAAGGATGTCCTGGGAATTATAGCGAGTCAACATATTTACTTCTATCGTCTAAACAATATTTGATACCTATTAATTCTTTTTTCGTGCCATCAAAGAAGTGACCTGTTTTAGATATGTTTAAAAACATTTCAGATACTCGTTTAATTCGCGATCGCGACTCGAGTCATGCAGCGGGACGGCGTGGCGGGTTGAAAAAAAAATTGATTGTCGGGGCTGGCCGGTGTTGAATAACGGACCGACTGTTGCCGCCGGTTGCACTGACTCGGGCCACCTAACTCGCAGCTGCTCCTGTAAATATATACGAAGCCCTTATCTCGCGTGGCTCGTTGGGCCTCGTAGGCGAGGTGGGACGGAGGAGAAAGGGGTCAGCAGTAACTTCGCCCGTCTTTAGAACCGGAAACTCTCACCGATAAAAACTCGATTTCCGGGGTCCTGCGACTATACCTGCAATGTGGTGACTATAATGTCGTCGGACTCGGATTCAGTTATCAACTAGCTGTAGCTTGTATTTTATAATACAAGCATAGCCGGTTGACGGCTGCATAAATGACATTATTATGTCCGATGGTCGATCCTGGTCACCCTGATTCATCGGAAAAACTTGTCGCACTCTCGTCCGACTATTCGCACGAGGCGCGCTCATCGAAAACTCCGAGTTTGGCACCTCGCAACTACTACAACCAGCGGCGTCCTCCTCACTCGGGCCAGTCACCCGTTTCGCTCGTCCGCTCGTCCGCGCGTCCGAGTTGGTAATCAATAACTCGTCGCAGCAGAGTCTCACCCACCCTCCTCATCGTTTCGTCTGCTACCACCGCTACTACCAGCAACACAACTACCCGCGGTATCATCGTTGATTATTTGCCGTCTACTCTCCGACCTAGCTGTGGTTTTACCACTTGATCACCCAAGAAAACAATGCAAAACCTCCCTCGACTTACAGGGACTTCCAAGCGAACGACCATCAGCTAAACGCGCCCTTAATTCCATTCAATTTTTAATGGCTACAAGTACTTTTCGCTAAAAAGTCTTGTATTAAGAAAAAAAAATAAAAAAACATATTTTTATGTTCCGGTAGGTGAATCGACGAGGGAGCGTGACTTCCTCCAACTAGCTAGATATTATTCGGCCGAGTGTCAGATGGAAAAAAGAGTAGTTGGTTTTAAAGAAATGCCCGGCACTTGGGGACCCTTCGTATGGTGCGTTAAAATAAGGGCGAGGGTTAGGCGACGCAACGAAGCGGAGCGTTACAAAGATCAGCATCTCGGTTGTCCGCGATTACCGCGTGGCAATTACAACGTCGTAGCCAGATCGATGATCGTCGTTAAACAGAAATAGTACAACGTAGGTCGGAAAAATAAAAATAACGTCACAAAAATTTCCTCTGATTCACCGAGTCGTCGTAATTTCTTTGTAAAAAAAATGTTGTTGCAAACCGCAGATATTACAGTCGACAAATAATTATCAATTTTTTCGATCAGATAAATGTGCATAAATTATTGAATAGCATACATGTATTTATCTGTGTGTTTTAATTTCAGTCCCAGCAGCACGGCACTTGGATCGCTCGGTCAACTCAAGGAGTATCTGACATCCCCAGGAACTTGTAAATGTGGTCTCGAGTGTCCGCTTAGGCCCGAACACGTATTCAACTTTGATCCCAAGGTTAGTTATTCTAAGAGAGTAAATACATATCTCAACGTAATTGGTTTATTCCTCCTCATTATACGAATCACACGCTAGATACAATCAAATATTCTCATACATTTACAAGTTACACGATCGTAAATCTTTTTTCTTCATTTACTCAGCACCACACGATTACGCTCTCGGTAAAGAAGTTTAAAGGAGTCAAGGACGAGAAATATCGTCGTCCCTTGACAATGTCCTCTTGAAATCTGCGCAATTGCTCTTAGAAGACTCCGAGTTCTAATTGCTAATATCAAAGACAGAAAGAGAGAGAGAGAGAGAGAGAGAGAGAGCAGCATTGGGACTCTTTGGAACACTCGACAGGTGAATGTTTTGTGAATGGTCGGTAGATGTCTGGTGGTTACTCGAGACTGATATCGACCTGCTGGCTAGGCTGCCAGTTGCTCTCACCACGGCAGCCTCTCGAGCTCCTCCGCCTCCTTCTCAGCCCGTCGCCCGTCGCAGCTCGTCGTCGTCTACTATATAATACTCGTTCTACCTAGTAGCTTCCTAAGTCTCCCCTCTTTCACGCAGCAGTGTTTTCTCTTATGTGGGGCAACGGCCGATCATTCGAATAATTACATCTCTACTGTCTCTCCGACTCTGACTACTTTCGATCCGATAATTAATAATCAGAATCACGATTCGATCGTACTCGAGTCTTAATTCCACCGATGTTATCATAATGAGGGTACCTTCGGTCTCTCAATCCTGTTTTCCTTCGTTAATTTCCAGATTCGAATGATTGATCGTTGCTTTCTCCGTGGCTTTGAGTCATTCGAGAGAAAACGAACTATAAATTCTGTATCGATGCACGACGGCTGACAATCGACGGAATTGACAATTGACGGAAGATAACCGACTGCTGATTCGTACAAGAATTATGTTGTCAACGGAGATATCTAAGAAGGTCGTACATCGACGTTAATTGGAGCGGCTCGGAGCGTTCGGTAGATGAGCAACGTGCTTATAGACGGTTTATGCGTACTATCGTTTAGTTTATGGAGGGGGGGGGGGGCTGCAGCGTCGACGACAGTCACCCCCTGCATGCAGGAGCAGCAGCTGGTTCTTGGACCGATTCATTGCTGAAGCTACCCAAAGGTGACTGGTGACGACTGCGACTGACGACGAATAGGTGCGTCGAAAGGAGACCGAAGAGCGAGAGAACGCTTGGATGTAGCTCGGCGTGGCTCGTCGCGGAGTGGCCCAATGCCGCGTACGTAGGACCTGCGAATTAAGAGAGAAATGAGTCAAGTTGAGCGTCACTAGGACTGCATTCCATAGCTCTGTAGCCTGTTGCCCGCTCTTCCTTCCAGAGCGCTTGCACAGGGCCCATGTCGCTTTCGCTCGCCGGCTCGCTGCTCTGTCGACTCTGTCTGCCGACACCATGTGCGATTCTCACCGTCGGCGGGTCCCGCGATACTCGCCAACCTCGCGAAATAGAGCCGAAGGGGGGGACTCGTTTCGCATGTTACCAAAACTACTTATCGACTATAAAACTCGAAACGAGTCCCGAACACACACAAAAGATCGTTTATACTTCGTTGTTCGTTCGTCACTGAGATCTCTCTGATTCGAAGTGGCGAGTCAACCGGGTCAAAAGATGCTGCATGTACGCCCGACTCCGTGATTCAAGGTCATCGAGTCATGGAGCGCGCGGTAACGATTCGCTCTTTTATGTTCATAGCGGTGTACATTCATCTACTCGACCGCTGAGGTCAATGCGAGGATCCTCTCGCCTTTCTGAATTGATCCTCCTAGGCATCCGGAGTCATCGATCTCTATCTTCGTTAAGACTCTTTGAGCGTTGCAAGACTCTACATATGTTGTTACTCGCTCCCTCGATCGCTCCATTACATTATTAGAATTCTTTGAGTTACCAAGCTATTATTCATAGGGCCCTCTCTTTTTATCTATCCATGGAATAATTCAATGTCTTCGGCAACTGCTGTACAATTGTCAATAATTGTAGCGATAACTCGGTAGAAAAGATTGAGAATCGTTCGATCTGAGCACCCCTGTGGCGGACGGACGAGATTACACAGCAGAACGTATATGCACGTACGTGCATACTCGATATCGTTCGGTATACTCCGACGCTGCTGCTGTCGTATAGTTCGCGAGTGTTGCTCCGAGGTACCTATGTATATCGGGCACACCGGATCGACTATTCAAGTACACACGCAATAAAACCAACAAGCATGTTTCGCAGACCTTCTTTCCTTTTTTTTCCAAATTAAATCCGAGGAGAATGTAATATACAAGCTTATAGTCTCGAGTACTTTTGAAATGAAGTATCCGATCAGAACGATGGAAGATACTTAATTTTCTTATTTATGAGATATTATCGGAGGCTTGTACTACGAAGATCGATAATATCGTGCACAGATCGTAGGTTGATGTGTACATATATGTAATATAAATGTTTAAATGTGTTGGCAGGTAGCGACACGGCCTTCGAGCCCTGATCAGGGTAAAACACGAGAGATGACCAAACTATGTAATCACAAGAGGAAACTCTTGTTGGGTACGAGTGCGACGAGTGCAACGAGTGCCTCGAGTCCCGTAGCCTCTTGCACTCAAAATGTTTCTTCGAGCGGAGCTGCCGATTCCCCGAATTCTACGAATTTTACGGAACATCTGAAAAAGGGTAAGTGGATATATAATTTTTCTAGTTTATTACCACTCCGGTGGTTAACGGTAATGATGCCAATGATATATATGGTTACGAAAATTGCTCTCTTATCAGTTATATAGAACCGGCTAGACGACCGGCTAAGTTATGAGTCATTCGCGAGTCATTACTTACAAACGTCGTAACAATATTGTTACCAATGCTCTATATCTGTCATAACAAACTTGAGGAAAAACAAAAGTAGAGTAGGGAGTTGGAAATAGTGCAATCGAGAAAAGAATAAATTGACTTGTCGCGCGGTGAGGCTACACGGAATATTATTCTTATCACAGCCAGGGACGATCGATAAATCCCGGGAGATGGAAGAAATTCCCGCGCCGCACCGCGCTGCTCGAAGTCTACCCCCCTCGCGGTGCTCAAACAGCTCTTTCGCAGTCAATTTTTGTCCATCGCGCCGTTTAATTTTCTTGTTCGTAGATAACACGTAATTTCAGTGAAAAAGAATATTTGAGATGTCAAGAAACAGCACGAAGTATAAACAGGCAGGCAGTGTCTGACTACAAAGAGCTAAAAATAATAGTTCTTGTAATTGACCAATGAAAGAATTAACTTTATAACTCCACGAGACACATCTTTCATCGACACGTCGATTGTAAACGATGTTTTAATGTATTTTCAGATGGCTTGAGTAAGAAGAAGAGGAGAAAATTAGGGGCGACGGGCAATCATTATTCCGGCGTTTCTGTATCGCCGCTAGTTGCCCATTGTAACAGAACCATTCCCGGTGACCACCCCACGACGACTCATTCCATTCGGCCATCATCGATCTCAGAAAGTTCACAGGTCTCGAATCCGCACTATAATTATAAATGAAACTCGTTGAAATTATTTTTACGCAATCTCGCAGGTCTTTCTAATATTAACTCTGATAACATATGTTGAATGGCATTACAGGCACGACAGATGGGAATTGCTAATTTGCAAATTCAGCAAAGCAATAGGCAGATCGAACACGAATCCGTAAATAGTAGTACAGAGAGCTTGGACACGAGCGCGTGTGGCCTTGGAAATTTTCAACAGACATTGACTCAGCATAATATGGCGAGTATGTTAATGGGAAATCCCTTGATAATGAATCAGCGGGACACACATCTCAATAACATGTCCCAGCAGCAGCACCATCACCAACATCACCAGCAGCAGCAGCAGCAGCAGCATCAGCAGCAGCAACAACAACAACAGCACCAGCAATACCTTCAACATCAACAAATTCAACAGATGCAATTGTTGCATCGACAGCAAGAGCAACGACAGCAGCAAAATATTATATCGAATCAGTTGACGCAGCAGCATTACAATAGCCAATTACATCAACAGCCGCTGCACACAGTGCGACAACAACAACACATTAATCAGCAAATTCACGTGCAACATAATATTCAAAAGCATAATATCCAGCAACAACATGTAATGTTGCAAGATCCGAGTCAACAACAACAACAACAACATAACGCGAGCTACGGTATTCAACATTCGGACGAAAATTTCATTCACCTCATGCAAACATCTCCGGAAATGTGCCCTCAGCCTCAGTCTCGTCAGCTACAACAACAACAACAACAACAACAACAACATCAGTCGAGCCAGCAGCATGTCATACGAACCGAAGCACATGACAATTTTCAGATGGAGATTCAACAACAACAACAACAACAACATACAGCAGAGACGTACGACTCGCAGCAATATTCTAATCAAACGTTAAATAGCCGGAATGTTGAGAGTTCGATGCAACAAGGCAACGCGAGTCCTTCTATGAGTGACTTAAATCAAAGAGATATTCAGGATCGATATATTCGAGTTCAATCGGTTGGGAATGTAGACGAGAGTCTTTCTAATAGGAAACACGTTTCCGAGCATCACACAATTTCGCATAATCATGCAGTGATGCAATGTCATCCGATAATACAAAATTGTAATTCGCAGCATAATGGCCACGAAGCTTTTCAGAGTCAAAGAATTTATGCCCAAGATCAAATTGTATCGGGGACAAGGCAGAATTGTTCAGAATTCGCGAAAGGCGGCGTTGTCAACGTCGAGCGAAAACTTCCGCTGCATCAGCAATATTTGAGACGCGACATCGAGGATGAACAGCCGGAGTCGGGTTTGAGAGTTACTCCGGTGTGGCAGCAGCAACAACAACAACAGCAACAGCACAAGCAAATCAAGAGTAACGGCACCGCCACGACTTATCAAATTCAGAGCACTTGTCTCTCCGCTAGTAATATCTCCTGTAACAACGTCGATCGTGTTCCACCTTTGCATCACCATATTCCACCGGTTTTCGCGTGGACGGAACAAGTTGCCAAGAAGAAGACGAAGCCAGGGAAATTGATGAATAAAAAACAGAGACAACAGCAACAACAATATCACAGCCCGGGTGAAGCGCGAAATAATATTGCCCTCGAACAATCCAGTCGGAGTCCGAGCAACAAATTTGACGAGACCAAAGCGCAGATTAATAGTAATAATAACGGTAAACTTGGTTCAACGATAAGTAACAGTACCAATAACAATAATGGAAATAGTCTGTCGTTTCTCGAGGATCCTAGTGGATATCTCGCTCAACAAACGGCACTCTTGAATAGTACAATATCGCGACAGACCGGGGTCAGCAGTTCCCAAATAAACGGTCTCAACAGAACGAACGGACGAATTAATCAAACTGATAACGTCGCTGCTAACAACGTTGCTCCTATTGGAAATGTCAGCGTCGGAGTTTACGTTAATCAAGAAAAAACTGTGTCTTCTCTCTGTAATTCCGTAAAGAATCATGCAACTTCCCCGGTGTTGGTACACAGCAGCGTAGCGTCGTCGGGTGGCGTTACCGGGTGTACAAACGATCCCGACAATGGCTCTCGGTATAATCAGTCTTCCTACACGGAGAATCAGTACGGCCACGAGGTTGATCGGCAGAACTGTCGATCCGAGCTTCAAACCGATCAACGGGACGATCCGGTGACATCATCGACATTTACCGAACAATTTCCATCGAGAACAAATCGACAGCCGATCGATCCTCGGCCGATTCAAGGTGGAACCGTCAGTACGAGTCACGATTCTCCAATCGGCAGTACCGGCAGTCCAGCCAATTCTGAAAGTCCACCGGTTTCGAGTTCGAGCATCTCGCAACCGGCGACACGGCACGGCACTCCTCTGGAAGGCTCGAGTCCCTCCGAGAATTATTCACAACCCGGGATGGCCTATTCCCATTCTATTACCTCAGCGGCGTCAGCTGCAGCACTTCCCCTTCAGTCACTTCAACAGAATCTTTCATCTGGCTCAGTGAGACACTCGATCACTTCCATGGCTCATGGCTCTCTTCAAGAGCATGCCCTTTCTACGAATCCAAACCGATATCCAACAACGACATCCGTATCGAGCAGTATCTCACCTGGTTCATCCCCTTTGGAAAGATTCGCCGTGTGTCCACCTGCCGAGAACGTTGTGCCTCCCTGTCACACGTCTGCGCGAAGTGGATTGCAAGGACAGGGACCAGTGATTTCATCTAGAACTAATTTGGAGCTTTACCAGCAACAACAACACTCGACCGACTCACCGATAAATCCGAGTCTTCGCGAACCTGCGATCGCGTCCCGTGGATCAAACAGACCAAACGCCGTCGTAACTACAATGGCGAGTGGTCATACTTTCAGCAGCAACACTATTACATCCGTTTTAGCGGGACGAGCCAATACAGCGACTGTCTCGATAAACACACCATCCGCTTTGTCGAATTCGATAATACCAAACATAACCGGTGGACACGGTAAAGAATCGCGGCACCAACAACAACAACAACAACAACAACATCACCAGTCGTCGGGCCTCACCAACCCGACGGTGATTGCGTCCAATTCAGCTCAGACTACAAATGTATCGAAATCCCCGTTGGAGATGGTTCAAAGTGTAGTGAGCAGCATACAAGTGCCTCAGTCGAGTGGTTCTCTGACAACCGTCCAGCATAGTCAACAGCTCCATCATCACCAGCAGCAGCATCAGCAACAATCGAATAACGTTCAAATTCACAATGTTCTCGCGACATCAGCGGCAAGCATATTGAAACAAACATCAGGTGCGGCCGCGGCTGCTGCGGCTGCTGCAGCGGCAGCTGCGACCTTTCCACCGGGACACATTCTAGTCTCGAGCGGAGGTCAGCTTATAATGGCGAGTACCGGTGGATCGAGTATCGGAAGCGTAATGCCACCACCGTCATCGTCGGTTTCCACAAAAATGATATCAAACGGAAATTCCATGCCGCCTCTGTCCGCGGTCTCTCCGATGGTGACGAACGTAACGGGCGCTGTGACCCAGGTTATACCCCAGGTCGGTGTTGCCCAGCAGATGATCGGGCAACCGACTGTCCTCGTAAATACGATACAGACACCGGTCCTCATACAACCCGGTGTCATGACGATGGACGGAATTGGACAGAATGTTCAAATACCGCATCTCACAGTCGCGACTGGGAATGTTTTGCAAAATGCCCATTCGATTATGGACGCGAATCAAGATGTGAATCGAACTCTCGGTGGAACGGGTCAGAGCATTATAAGCAGACAGACGAGTGGATTACTCTCTCCGGAATCGACCATCAATAAAAAGAAAGTCTACAAAAAGCGGAAGAGCAATTCGCAAAGTATCGCGTCGGCGACGGCGGCAACGTCGATGCTTCACATTGCTTCTTCGCAGCAGAATCCCGCTACGGGTATGCTCGTACAGTCCCAGTCGAATTTTCCACAACAAAATTTTCAAACTTCAAATTTGGGAGGACCGATGCTCCAAGCGTTGACGATAGTTCCAGGAAAAGCAGGCGCTCCGGCTCAACTTGTTATGAATAGTCAAACGGGTGGAGGGAGTCAAAGTACGCAATTTAATACGCAACAAATAATAACGAATTCTCAGCCATCGCAACAAATTAATTTGCTTCAACCGGTTAATTTGTTGAACGGTGCAACTGGGATGGTACAAAATTTTCCAACTATTCAACAATTTATCGTACCGGGTCTCGGAAGCATGGTAATGTCCGCAGACGGGACGACGACCCTCTTGCAGGATACGGGAAATCTTGGTATGCAACTTCAGATACAAAATGTTAACGGACAGAACGTTTTGACTCCGGTACAGAGTCACGGTGGAATATTTACACCTGGCCAAGGTATTCTCGCAGCAGGACCAGCGGGTATGGTCATTCGAGCGCCCCAATCGACCAGCGGAAAAATGATCCAACAACACAGTCCAGCGACTCAATTTATTTCGCCCAACAGTGGACAATTCATCGTGAACGGCTCAGCCTCATTTGGAAATCAATTGAGTCCGATAGTCGCGAGTGTTAATCCAAATCAACAAGTAACGTTCAATACCTCGCAAATTCGACCCTCTCAGGCTCTTCAGGCGCAACAAGAATTTATACAAATGAATGGGCAAACCTTGATGGTCCCTTGCGCAACGTCACAAAATATCGCCGTATCTTCCGCGGCGAATCAACAAAACGCTACTTTTGTGCAACAGAATACAACTATCGTGCAGCAACAGACGACGATGTTATCCAATAGTCAAATATCCGATTTTCAAACCGCTTCGTCGCCCATCAACAATGGAAACAGGCTTGATCAATCGACCATGAATCTCGATCATAATCAATCTTACATAACGAACTCTGGTACTATAAACAACAACAATAGATCCAAAATCGCGTCTAAAGCCGGTGCGGTTGATTCTCCGTTTTTTGAGAACCATAAGAACTCGGTGTCGCAGCTTTCGCATCAAAGCAGCCACCACCATCATCATCATCATCATCACCATCATCATCACAGACACCAACACAAGCCATCTCATCTGAATCAGAACTATCATAATCAAGAGCAGAACAACCACGTCAACGGGAATCGTCAACAGCAGCAACAACAGCAGCAACATATTCTGAGCAGCACGAGCGACGGTAACGAACATCAGGGTGGTATTCCAACGATCGACAAAGATTACGGAGAACAGAATGATCCGCGATACAGCCCGTCGATGCTAAGACATTCCGTTTCGACGCAAACCGCCCTCGGTAATCAATCGAATCAGTCTAATCTCATGAGACAAGGCGAATCTCCTCCGGACACGACTACTCATAGTCCAGGAAACAGTCAACGATCCAACAGTCCTGCGATAGATACGACAACCCACGGAGCAGCTTCCCCAGCTCCATCAGTCACATCTCATCATCATTCATCCTCCACGGTAATGACCCTTCTTTTTTAAATATATCAAACTCATAACTTTTCATGATTTTATCGATGTTTCGTTATTGATTTGTGTGTTTCAGCCGATGGTTCATTGCATCTCAAGCAGCGAGCCCGACTCCGCTGAAGTTCAAGCGATGACCGACGACTGGAGAATCCAGGGTGCAACAGCAACGACGACGACAACGACGACTACAACTACGACTACGACAACAACAACAACAACTACAACGACGACTACGGAGGAGATATCGCCGTCTCCGCTGGATGATCAATTCCTTGGAAAACCGTACGTCGAGTCTACTGTAACGACAGGGATCCAGGTTGGTACCCGCGTAGAGAACGTCAGGAGAGAAGCGGTCCATCTAACCCTAACAGACATGCATCAGCCGGCCGATACGACACACCCAGAATACACATACCCTGACTCTCGGCAGGAGCACATGGACACCTCATCACCAAATCATTCCATATATTCAGACACAATGGAAAATTCATCGTCGGGGGAACAGCTGATCATCGATAAAGCCGAAATCGTCAGTCCTTTTCAGTACGAGGATTATGACGAAAATACATTTCCTCTGCTTTCACTCAGTAATTGCGAATCCATTATACTTGACAATCATCAACGCGTAGCAGCCCACGGCGACCTGGAACGACAGCGCATCTCGTCGAAATTTGATAATAATCCTTGTTTACCCGCTTATTATCTTACCAACGCCATCACCGCCACCACCACAACCACCACTACCTTAAACAACATTAATGCTCCCGTACCTCATACACATTACGGCCGAGTTTCATTCAACAATAATCATCGTCGCGACAATAACAACGACGACGACGACGAAAATGACGATGACGACGTCGACGGCGACAGCGACGATGACGATGACGATGACGATGACGACGACAACGACAACGACGAATGCGTACCTCTGTTTTGCCAGCGTTTTAACGGCAATGAACAAGAAGGAAAATTATTGAACCTGGAATCCGGCGATCCAGCTTCCAGCTCTGCATCGTACGCACAGAGCAAAGTAACGAGCTTTGATATTGCAGCGATACCGCCGGCTTTCTATCCCCACCTCTATCAGTCCAAGTCCGATTCGTGCAATCGAGCTCTTCCTGATGATTGGAACAATTGTACGACAACCGATTCGTACCATTATAATCGCGATTCGCGGGGGATTCATAGATTTGGAAATTGCGACGATGAGAAAAATGAATCTTGGTCGGAGGTATAATAAGTCTTCTCCATTTTATTTCGTTCGATCGATTATTGTACATTTTCACGGGGGATTCTATTTTAAAACGGAGAACGGAAAACGCTCTTGCGCTTTTATTGCGATATAACTTAAAGGAATCGTACTCGAGGATATTATTAAGTTTGTAATTAGTTTGTATTTAACATTATTTTTACAGCTTCTCCATAGGAGGATCCGATAATCGTCTGTAGAATTATTATTTCAAGCATACATTGCGATAATGTAATTGTCACGAGGTGTTGGTGTGTCATGGAAAATCCATGAAAAAAAAAACGCCTATACCGGACACGTATATCAAAATATTTAAATAAATTCATGCTCCAGTGAATAACTATCGCTGCTCTGTCGATTCTTTAAAGTTTTCCTTTGCCAATGCCACGAGAGCATGTGTAAATTGGGGGTGAGCTTGTTATATTTTGGGACTGGTCGATTTGCATGTTGTTGTGTCTTCGAGAGTCTCGTCTTGAACGTTAGAAGTGAAAAAAAACGAAAAAAAAATCGATATTAATTTGGACTCGAATGAAGTGAGGTTGCTGTTGCTTCTGCTGTTATTCGAGTTGTCGATACTGCTATTGTTGCTCGTCTTGATTCAAAACCGACCGACCGACCACGACGATTAAATATATATTTTTCGTCGCGATACAATCTTGCGTACAATCACGATGTCATTGATAAGAAAAACATCGACACAAACACATTGACAGACTCCTCGTATAACCATATATAAATAGTTTTTCCCTTCTAAAAATTTGATGCCGCGATATTGTATCGAAATTCTCGAAATGCGATATTTGAACCTGAAAAATTTCAGTTTTTTGTACTTTTACCACAGATCCCTTTAGATTTTGGGGAAAACTCTGTGTTATCCGTAATCAGCGGAAAATTTGCAATCAGAAAAACTCTAAACTCTTTTTTTTCGACTTTCCCAAAGTGTTTAGAGTGCTTTTCATCGGAAATTTCCTGCTGATTCCGAATAACATATGCATTTCCTTGAAATTCTAAGGGATATGTGGTAAAAATTCAAAAAACGTGATTTCAGTACTTTTGACTTTTCATTTAGCGATTTTTTGTCAGAGCTCACCTTTGCAAGGTTCATTATTTGATTGAGATATACCAACTTATAGGGTCGAATATAAAAAATACATCTTTTTTTTGAAGACCCTAATAAATAGCCATTGTAGCTTGACTATGAATAGCATGCGACTGTCGTAGAATTGTGTATGAGATGATCGAGTTGTGTTTGACAGATCTATGCTTCGGAGACGTCGAAGCAAACCGAGGGTGTCGTGAGCACGATGAGGTGCGAGGGACGGGGAATCAAGCGAAAGCTGGACTCCATACACGACATGCACTCGATCCTGCATGAAGACCACGATGGTCAGTATTGTATTGTATCTTGATATCTGATATATCCACTACTCGATCACTGAGAACTAAAAAAAAAAAAAAAAAAAATAACATCGTTGCTTGATATTGAAAGGAAATTGGCAATTCCCCTTTTTTAATTTATCCCTCCCATTTTTCTCACGATATGATTGCTTTTACATTTTTTGTCCTCTTCCTAAATACGTATTGCCGCCGCATGTTTATTTATTATTGTTCCAAGAGTGATGCTACTTGAATAATGAATGATTTTTCTTACGCACGCTTAATCATATCGCGTATAACAAGCTATTCATCATACTTGCTTTTTTAACGCGATGCCATGTTCCTATTAAGTAAATATTTGTCTGAATAATTTATCACCCGCATCCTTGATCGAGAGAGAAAAAGAGAAAGAGAGAAGACGAGAGATTTATAAGATGATTACATCATTAGACTAATGATAGGGTAAGTATCAGCGTAAAATCTATCGCTGTCGTTCATTTAATTAATGCCGGCTAAAAATACAAAATGCGTTCATCGTCCTCATTTTAACATTTAATATAGATGCCTTCTCGATTTTTACGAATTAACACTTTCGATTTCTCTCTCTTTCTCTCTGTCTCTCTCTCCGCTCCTGCCATTCCAAAGAATATCCAATCCATATGCACAGGCTCGTGCACTGAAATATTTTTTCAGTCAATTGAGGAGTTGGGCGTGAACGATCGGCCCTGGATTCATCTACCTTACAAGATCTTTCGATAGGCATAACGCACAAACATCAGCTTGGTTCATATGGCACCAGTTTCTAACAAGCGTCGTCTGCAATTGTCCGAGACTCGAGTGAATGATAATCCTACTACTACTACTTCTACTACCACTACTACTACTACTACTACTACT
Source organism: Odontocolon sp. PSUC_FEM 10030002 (assembly GCA_018906895.1). Taxonomy (NCBI): domain Eukaryota; kingdom Metazoa; phylum Arthropoda; class Insecta; order Hymenoptera; family Ichneumonidae; genus Odontocolon; species Odontocolon sp. PSUC_FEM 10030002. The sequence goes on from JABMBT010058407.1 coordinate 14,379, forward strand.
ACTACTACTACTACACAACTGCATACGATACAATTGATGTAGGATCAAGATCAACTGTACGATGCGTGCATGTCCGCACTGTCAAATAAGATGAAATCAAGGTGATCCTAAAGAGAGAGAGAGATTGATTGATTGAGAAAGAGCGAATAAGGAGAGAGATTGAGGGAGCGAGCGAGAGAGTGAGAGCGAGAGTTAGTTTGATTAATGAATTATATACACGTATGTAACTTATATATCGGAAGAAAAGAGCGTGTTATTAATTCGGGAAGGAATCGCGGAAGAGACAAAGAGAAACGAGAGAAAAATAGAAGAAGAAAAGAGTTAAGAGTTGCTTATTTGGCCTACCAGTATCCGAGGATGAGCAAGATTGCGTAAAGAATTGGAATCTCGAGGTTGGTCAACTAGTATGGGGAGCTGCTCTGGGAAGTTCCGCCTGGCCAGGGAAAGTCGAATCAATCGGAGCTCCAGGAAGTTTAACCGTAGGAGTGCGATGGTACGGAGCCGGGGCTGCGAGCGGTCCGTCGATTGTTGAAATCAAGAGCCTGAAATCTCTCTCGGAAGGCCTCGAGGCGCATCATCGAGCACGAAAGAGAGTTAGAAAGTGAGTAGTAGCACCGTATCTACTACTAATACGCCATTATCCGTACTTTCAATATCCCATTAGTATCTCTTCCATCTATCGTTGTTTCTTGCTAATCAAGCTCCCGTTTATATTTCGCTTTTGATACATCGATACCCAAAAACGAATGACAACGAATCGCTTTACTCTAGCAAACGATATGTAAATCAATTGTTATACACTTTCTTTTGTAGAAGTCGTAAATTGAACATGCAATTGGAAAATGCGATTCAAGAGGCAATGACGGAGCTTGACAGATATAGCGAGAAAGAATCGCCGCGAACGTGTCCTTCCGGTAAACAGAACAAGATTCACAAAAAATCGACCTCGGGAATGAATAAATTGACCCCAGTCTGCAGTACGAGCTCATTACGGAATCGCGGCCCCGACACCGGCCGTTCAACAAAGAAATTCGTATCAACGGAATCTCCTGGGAAATCTTTGAGAAAACAATGTAGGTGATGTGAACCGAAAACGCCGACTTTTAATCATGAACGCCTTTCGATATTTCAACAAAAGATACGATAAAACAAATAGGGCAAGCCAAAAGGAGAATCGTTGTGTATTTTTTTATTTGTACATTTATTTCGAATCCTGATTATTATGATTTTCCATGTCTCACTGGGTATCGATGCTTTCAAAATTATATTTCAATACACGCAGCTCCCTGTAACACAACGCTTTACTCATTAACTTCCATAAACTTGAAAGAAAACGAGCTTTAGGAAAAAGAATCGCTATTAAATTGATTAAACTTGATTAAAAAAAAAAAAAATCTATCGAATTTTCTTCAATATCAACTAAAATCTATATCTATATCGATACTGAATTGCGGGAGCGATTCGTATAGGCAGACAAAAAAAGATAATACGAAATAAAAGATGGACAATAAACGCGATATACGAGCATCAAAAGCGAATCAGGCGCTGAAGATAAGACGCGCCATCGATGAATTCCAGAAACGATCGTTGAAACAGACGAAACTATCGAAATGGAATGACACGACACTATCTACCGACTTTGTCGTTAGAATTACGAATAGTTTCAAGAAAAAAAAATCAAAAGTTGGCTTAATCGTAAGCTCGTGACATTGCGAGAAAAGTTATAATTTGACAAGCCAGATAGTCGTAGACTGATAGTTGATTTTTTTATGGTACAACGGACAAAACGCGCAGCGTCAAAGGCAAAAAATAGCGAAAAACGTTAACGAATTTGGGAAATCGAGTGGTATGCTATTAATACGTATTTGTATCGGTTATGTATTCGTGATACTTACCGAGATATTATCCGGATTCGCTATCTTCTCGAAGATGATGGTGATGATGATAATTATGCCACAAATTTGTTAACCGAATAGATTGAGTTTGTACTTATTTAACAGCTGCAGAGCTGCGTTCAAATCAAACGTCTTTAATTAAAATATCACAACTATTCTACAGCTACGATATACATATAATACCGTCGTTATATATATATTTTTCATTACCGATGTAAATAGATACGCTATAGCAATTACGCCTTGGCAATTAATCGCCAAGATCGTGCGATTAAGTAACGATTGACGATGCCCAATCATAAAATATCTATCTACGAGAATATTGTATCAGAGGCAGAGACCTTTTTTTTCTTTGCTTTCCGCGACGTCTCTTCGGCTTTAAGGAGGTTCGATTATCAAAGTTAAATTAATACCTGAATTTATCATAATTTATTGGTAGATCCTTGATCTTGAATCTCGGTGAGTGTAAAATTAAACAAAACAAGAAAAATATGCGATATCTACTGTAACATTAGTGATAAAATTATTGTTTTTTTTTTCATCGAACCTCCTAGGATCGATACTCGAGTTGGTACCTATCGTGAGATATGTACTAACATCGTCCTACCTACAACAATATTATATTTAGATATGTATTGTACTCTCCGGTGGTAGGATCGATAGTTTTTATCAAATTATTACGTCGTCGTCTCCTCCTATATTATGTATCTAGGAGAGAATAGATGTGAAGAAGAATCTAGTAGGAGCTGCAACACTCGAATCTCGCCTGATCCGGGGCGAACGTAAAACTGGAGAAAATTGTACTTCGGCCTACAGAAAAGGGCCGAAAAAAAAACCTTTTCTTCGATTTATTCGCGCCATTTGTTTATCTTGTTTATTTTTTGTCACCAAGACAAGAATTAATTAAACGAGCTATCAAAAGCCGAATAGGGTTGAAACGATAGAGATGGTGATCATCGAGGATTTTTTAAAATAATTACACGTGTCGGAAAATAATGCGACTCTTAATCTCGGTGATTCTCGTTAAATCGACCAACGAACCTCGGTCTGTATCATAAGTAAATACATACAACTAATGAGCAGTTGACACCCAATTATACATATACATGTATATCAACTATCAACTGGTGTAATCCGAAGAGATGATAATTTTATATTTACACATAGAAAAGTTGAATTTTTATGAGTGTATTATACTATTAATACTTGTACGTATTATGACAAAATGACCCCCGATATATTCCTTATCGCCCTCGGAAAACTCTCTACTTGTGTACTCGATGACTCGGTAAAGCTACCTTATTTAACATTTAGTCTGATATTTATATTTAAATGTGTACACACAAACACAAACACACACGCGCGCGCGAATACATAAGAGGATATACTATACATAGATAAAAAGAAAGAAAGAGAGAGAGAAAGAGAGAGACGTAGAGCATAAAATGAAAGAAATAGCGTCGATACGCAAACGATATATGTATGTGTTGAAGGAGAAATACGAGTATGAAGATACGTGATTCGTAACTAATACTAGTAGCTTTTAGTTGTAAAGACTTGGACGTTATTTTGTAAATTTTGTTTATAAAATGTTTGATTGTTCACGCATAATACTATTGTATGTGAGGATTAATAAGTTAATAAATCATTATTACATAAAGTTGCGCTGATGCGCTATCGAAGTATATGTACAGCGATTATTAATAAATAATAAGTCAACGAGTTTCAGTTCTACTCGGTTTAAAAAAGAAAACAAATGCATCATGGAAAGTTATGATTGATTATGGTTTTATGATTGTACTAAGTAGAAACGTTATCATCTTGGCGCGGTCTCGTTCAAGTTAGAGGGATGAATTTAGTTCGAAAAGCTGCGAATACATCGAGATACGGAGAAATCGATACAAGCGAGGTATTTGGAGTTTCTTTTTCAAATGTCAAAAACGTCAATTATTCGGAATCCAAAAACAGTTTTTTTTTTGTAAATGTTTCAGGAAGATTGCTCGTACGTTTGGAGAATACCGCCTGCTGACCGTTGCAAATGGGTTAAAAGTCAGGAAGCTTGTGAATCCGACTCGATTATTCAATACACTCAAGTGCTCTTCTGTTATTTTACGGGCGAAGTATCCGTATTATTCGTTCTCGGTCTTGCTATATTTCTCCTTTGGTTACTTTATCTCTTCCTCGTTCTCGCGACAACGGCGGATAATTTGTAAGTATCAACATTGGGCAACATTGAAACAAGTACTTTGTACTTTAACTCATTTTTTAAGTAATTTCAGTCTAAAAATCCTTAAAAATATATTTCAAACTTCTTAAAGTATTTGAAATGAACCTTGAACTTTAAGTACTTAAAAAATGAGTTAAAGTAAAAAATAATTGTCTGCATTTTGCCCAGCTCTGGTACGCGTGTAAAGTCAACGAAGACATTGCGATTTTCACCAATTTTCACGAAATTTATTTCTTCAACAGTTTCTGTCCATCGCTAAGCGTAATAGCCAGAGTATTGCATCTTTCCGATAATATCGCTGGAGTTACGATATTGGCGTTTGGAAATGGAGCTCCTGATATATTTACGTCTCTCGTGTCGGATCAACGGGAAACTGTGATAATATTCACGGAATTGATAGGCGCTGGAATATTCGTAACGGCTGTGATAGCCGGCTCTGTTGCTATCGTTGCCGAATCTCGGATTCCCGTTAAATCATTTACGAGAGATTCTTGCTTCTACATATTTGCAGTATGCTGGATAAGCTACGTAACGCAGGATGAATCTGTTCATCTCTGGGAAGCATTGAGTAAATATGTACACTAAAATTCTGATTAACCGGCCTCCGGATAATCGAATTTCCCTATGTTTTAACATGGGAATTTTCGATTAACCGGGCTCCGGATAGTCGAGGTTTCATTGTATTTCTTCAGTCTCATCAATTCGATCACAATTACGAGTCGATATTGGATTTTCCAGCCTTATATGTCTGTTTTCTTTAAACGTTATGTACATCGCTTCAGGTTTTATTGTCATTTATCTATTCTTCATCATTACTGTCATTGGAATGCAGTTTTACGATAACAGAGAAGAAAAGAGGAGAGGTAATGAAAATAAGAAAGAATTGAGAATTTATAATGATGAATTTAACGATTGTGGATGATCGGTCGTGTAGAAGGTAGAATTCCTCGATTCCAAGATCCCGAGCTTCTGAAGAAATACGTTGCTGCTTATCAGGAAAACCAGGCTCAACGAGAACGGGAAAACAAGCAGCAAAGATCGATACCACTTAAATCTCGGGCTTACAGTATACAAGCTAAACTCGGTAAGCTTTGTCGCTGCAAATTCCCGCTCGATCATAACGAATAAAATTAATAAAAGAAAAATAATAAATCGCGCAGATGTAGCGATAGCGATGGAAATATCTAAAACGAAAGATCGAATGGAAAATCGATCGACCAAGAGAAAAGTAGAAAATGAATCAACGAGGAGAACAGATCAAACAGTCGCGACAAGCGAATCTCGTCGTCCTACTGATCTTTTGCGCGAATTTCTCTACGATTTGACTCCGATTAATACCACAGATTGGAAAGAATCGAGCCTCGTCCTTAAAACGGTACTTGTACTCCGAGCACCTCCAATGTTCTTTCTTCAACTTTTGGTTCCCGTGGTAAATGAAACTGCCGAGAAGAGAGGATGGTCGAAATTGCTTAACTCTCTTCAATTATTAATCACACCGACTGTAGCTCTCTTTAAATTAAAAGGTAAGAGCTACGAATTATCTATACTTCTGCAGCCTATACATGTATAACTCATTAACATTATACATATATATATATATATATATA
>JABMBT010058518.1:0-11956 GCA_018906895.1 Odontocolon sp. PSUC_FEM 10030002
AAGATAATTTCTTCTCGTTTATAATCGTAATATTGATTTTTGAGGTTATAGATATCGAGATTAAATTTCGATACAATTTATCACCAATAAAATGAAGAAAATTAATTCAGATTTTAGTGCGTAACGTTATTAATTCTCTGTAGCGATCTAATTAAAATCTTGCAACGATGGCGCTTATGAAGAAACGAGTTTTGGCGGAATTCAGCCAAACTCAGGTAAATCGCGGTTTATTGCGTGAAATATTTTTTGAATACCGGAGAATATTTAGATTTGTCCTAAAATCTTTTCAGGTGATAACCGAACCTCCGACGAAGAGGCAACGTTTGTTGCGTCTTCCTTCGGGCAGTAAAAACGGAGCCAGCGGCGACGGCAGCTCGGCTCTCGCCTTTATCGAATGTCTGGAAAAATGCAAAGGCGGAAACGATTCTCTGCAATTATTGGTACGAATATCGGATACTCTGACGCGAATGGCACCCGAAGACGTTCCCGTCGCAGTGTCCAAACTCGTCGAGAGATACTCCGTAGAATCGGAAGCCGCGGTGCGTGCTAAAATTCTTTGGGTACTCGCCGAATTGGGCCAAGTTACACGAGACGCAGGAGAAAAGACGAGGATAGTAGACGATACTGCTAAATTGTTGAAAAACGAAGAATCTCACAGGGTCAAGAGCCAGGGTTTGGCTACTCTGCTCAAGCTGGGAGATCATAACAGGTATAAAAATAAAAAAAATGATCAAGGTAGTTCTATTTTTTCGAAACTTCAGTTTATGAGATATTATGTCTGAAAGATGTAAATAATTGTAAAAAATGATGAAATAAATTCATTTTGCAGAACCGCAGTATTGAAAATCGCTCGCGAGCATTTGCCGGACACTTGGCACGGAGTTCAGACGCGATGTTTGTCGATAATCGGCCGATATCTGTCCTCGAACGGCGCTGAGGATACTCTGGTTCTCGTGAGAAATTACGCGAGATCTCAAGATCCGAGAGTGCGCGCTGGAGCTTTCGAGACAATGGCCGAGCTTCACTCTCAGCGAGGTTGCCGATTACCTCCGAATTTTTTTTCCGAGGCCTGCAGTGCCGTTCGCGACGACTACGAAATCGTGAGACGCGCGGTACTCCGGTTGATATGGATATTAGGGAACGAATATCCGGATAATATAATCGTAGGAGCCGACGGCGAGGATGTGAGGATGATAGATTGCGCATTCTCGAAAATGTGCGGTCTGATGGGAGATTTGTCTCCTCGCGTGAGAGCCTCGGTAATGTCACTTTTGGGAGAGATGAAGGGAGTATCGAGAAGATCCATCGAACAGGCTCTCGACAAGAAGCAAAAGAGAGTCGAGGACGAGGGCTCGGAGATAGAAGAGCGAAGCGGATCCTGCGGAGCTTTTATTCACGGACTCGAGGACGAGTTTCTCGAAGTCAGAACAGCGGCGGTGGAAGCGCTTTGTTCGTTATCGTTGGAGCAACCGGGTATAGCGAGAATATCTCTCGATTTTATGGTCGATATGTTCAACGACGAGATTCAAGACGTTCGAATACGAGCCATAGAATCGTTGAGAAAAATGTCAGCGAGTGTCACGCTTCAGGAGGATCAATTGGAAACGATTCTCTGCGCCTTGGAAGATTTTTCGGACGAAGTTAGAGAAGGATTGCACGCGACACTCGCGGCGAGTCATCTCGCGACTCGGAATTGTCTTCACATGTGCGTTAATCGTTTGATCGATAATTTAACGCGTTATCCACAAGACAAAGACAGTATCAGGAGTTGCCTGGCGGCGTTGGGCGCGTCGCATCCTTATCTGACGCTCCCGTTGGTTCCTCAACTTCTCGGCCGACATCCGTTTTTCGATACGCCTGAGCCGGACGTAGACGAACCTTCTTACGCGAGTGTATTGGTTTTGATATTCAACGCGGCTCTACACTGTCCCAGTATGCACGCTCTGTTCTCCGAACACGCGGCGAAACATTACCGTTATTTGCGCGACACGATACCGCATTTGGTTCCGAGATTGAGACCGGCTTTGGTCAACGGTCCGGGAATCGAAAAGGAGAACGACGAAGACGAGGAGACGAGGGATCGTCGAGGCAGAGAGTTTCTCGAGCGGATGGTCGCGGGAGTCGAGGCAGCGCGACCCGGGGGAAGAGTTCATGCCCAACTTTTGGAAGCCGCGGCTATCGATCTCGATCGTCTAGCGGAAATGGATCTTAGAATGGAAGGAGCCGCTAGATTCACGGCTCTTTACATTCGTTGCCTTCTTCTGCTCAAGACTGTCATCAAAGAGATATCCGAGAGCCAACCGAATTCCGTAATCTCGAGTTTCTCACCAAACTCCACGAGCAATATCGCTGTTCTTCTGAGAAATACTCAAAAGTAAGGAATAGAGTCAATTTTAAATGTTTTTCAACTCTCTCTTCGGTCGGTGAAATCAACAAATTTCGTGTTTGCAGATTACAGCGATTATTCACGGGACTCGACGAAACGGAAATAGCCCTGGCGAACGATGTCTGGCTGAAAGCTCTCGCGGTGGAATTGATTCGGATAACAAAAAGCGCTACGGGAAGCGCTTTGCCTCTGGCCCGACACTTTTTGGCCGAAGCGGATGCTCTTCCGGACGACACCACGAATTTACCGCCTTTTTCGAGAGCGTTGGTTCTTCAAATTCCTTCTCTCGGCGAGGCAAAACCGGGTTCTTTGTCCCGTCTGCTTTTGCCACTTCTCACGAATATTCCGTTGCCCGGGGAAGAGCGACTTCCAAGACCGTCGGCGTCGACTCGACTATGCAGAGCCATCATCGAAGAACCACGCGGCGATGCGGACGCCGCGCTCAAATTTACCGGAGGCCTTTTGCTCGGCATTCCTCTTACGGCTAAAATTTTGAATCTTCGAGATCCAAGCACGCTTCGCATTAAAATTCGACATCCCGATCAACAAGTACAATTGCTGCTACCCAGAAAATCCGATCTCCGGCCACAACATTCGGAAGGAACGGATTACAGGCTCAGGACGACCGTTTTGCTGTCTCATCAGGTCTGGATGGAAGCGTGCAATGTTGAGATATCGATCGCTCTACTCGTGCCTTCCTCGAGTCACTCGTCGACCGACGATCCGTCGGTCATTGATTTGAGCAAACCGACGAAAGTTTCGATCGCTCCGAAACCGATCAAACGAGGAATTTAATTTTACCTCAAGATTTATTCTCCTGTTTATACTGTATATTTTCATACTATCGGCGCCGAGAACCTTGGAAATATAGAGAAACAACGTAATCATTAAAATACTTATTACTTTATTAAACTTTTCTAAAAAGGCTGACAAATCTTGGCAAATTCCGATAGTCTTGTCCGATCGTCGTGAGTACAGTTTTTCAAAAAATTCATGATTGCGAGGAGTCACAGGTTGATGAAGTTTTCCAAGTTGCTTATCGCCAACTCGAAAACGAACTTCCTCTGAAATATTCACGAGACGTTGTATATATTTATATTTATTAGATAATAAGGTGGAGGATTGATTAATTATTTTACAAGACTTACCCGGAGAATGCGGGAGGTTTCTGAGGCTCCGGACTTTTTTGAGCTAAACTACCAAAAGTAAGACCACCGTTTTGGCCGGCTAGAGACTCGAAAGTATTCGCGCCAGCAGGATCCCCAAAAACATTTTGCATCGGAGCGGCTCCCAAGGGCGAGAGCGTCATCGCGGGAGGACTACTGAATCCTGTTTAGAAATAGTTATTTCGATAGATATATCATACGTATTTTGCTTAAACATCGGGGAAATCGGGGAACCGTTAGATTTTGGGAAAATCTTTGTGTTATTTGTCATTGACACAACATCTTTGAGAAAAAGCAGTGAAAATACCTGCAGAAACTGCGCTGGCTCCGAACGTCGGATTGCCGAAAGGATTTGAAAAATCAGGCTTTGCTGCACCGAAAACGGAAGGCGTCCCAAATACGGGTTTCGCGCCGAAAGAAGATGATTGTCCAAAAGCTGACGAGGTTTGAGGTGATCCAGTGACAACGGGTGTCCCTGTTTGAGCTCCAGCACCGCTGAATGCCGACATCGGAGTCGCGGTTCCACCGCCAAAGACAGAGCTCGGTGATTTTTGTACACCTTCGCCAAAGATCGTGCCTGCGGTTGGACTTCCAAACGGCGCCAGGGATGTTGAATTTCCTTCGAAAGCCGAGGGTGCCGGAGGATTCGAGGTTCTACCTCCAAATATCGTTGATCCGGAGGTTCCAGAAATATTGCCAAAGGCAGAATTATTAGGCGGAGTTCCAACAGCTCCGCCGAAAATTCCAGTTGACGCGGAAGTCGTAGAAGTTTTGACGACGCTCGGACTCGTAGAAGAAACGACGGGAGTTTGATTGAAGACGCTCGATGAAGCTTCCGGAGTTTTCTCAAAAGCCGGTGGACTCGTAGTCGGAGGAGTTCCAAAATTTAAGGTCGTCGATGGATTTCCAAGCATACTGCCGAATGTCGGGCTCGAAAAATTAAGAGGAAGTTTCCCGAATGCAGGAGGAGTGGAGATCGATGCGGTCGTAGGAGCAGCCGAAGCGGCGTTGGTCGGTGTCGTCGGATATTGACTCACGACGAAAGTTGACAGTAACGGTGGATTCGCAGGAGCAGAAGACATTCCTCCGAATATAGAAGAGCTCAGACCGGACGAAGATCCTCCGAAGATACTATTTCCTCCCGAAGACGCGACTGTTCCTCCACCGAAGATCGTAGCGTTGGGAGTGCTCGCTGGAACTTTCTCCAGCGAAGCTCCCATCGCCGATGAACTGGCCGGTAGCTTGGTGAAAATATTAGAAGCTGCAGGAGGATTGGCCGATTGTTCCGGCCGAGGAGCAAACTGATAAGTCGCGGATGAATTTGATACTGGAGTTTGAGAAGCTGCGGATGAAACTTCGCCAAAGTTTATCGTGGAAGTTGGCATCGATGATTTTCCAGGCGGTTGATTTCCAATCCAGGCTAGATCGAAGTCGAACAGGCCCGGGAGATCCGAAGAAGCTTGAGCAGAGCCTTGATTCGACGGCGTTGAATCTTTCACAGCGAACGAGAAAGCTGGAGTTTCGATCGGTTTCGAGGCGAAGGAGAAACTCTGAGCATTCGAGACCGGTGTTGCTCCTTCGGACGTTGCGCTCTTGGCAGTTATCACGGGAGCAGAAGCCGAGTTTGTAAAATTAAAGGTATTCGCTGCTGGCTCTCGCAAAACTTCATGAATCGTAGTCCCATCGGGAATTCCCGCGAATGTCGCGTTAGAAACAACCGGCGATGTCATTTTTTGAGGCTCGTTTCTCGAAATCGTTAATCCGGCTGGTGGTACTTGTTTCGCTAACGCTTCTTGAAAGAACGCAGAGCTAGTGATAGAAGGATTGTCTTTCGATGCAGATAATTTGAGTCCCTTGGAAAAGGCATCGTTAGAAATCAAGGCTGAAGAATGTTCCTGATTTTTTTGTTCAGGCGTGCCGAAGCTGATCGACTGCACGTCGCTGAACGCGTGAGAACGAGGATTAGACGGCAACTGAGAGCCAAAATTTGGCTGATTCAGGGTAAGCGCGATACTTTGTTTAGGTTTCGCTTGTACCGAAGATGCACCGAGAATCTGTTTTTTATCAACCTGCGACGCATTCACGCCAAAGAGTGGAGCCGCTGGAGTAACCGACGAAAATAATTTACTTTGAGGTTTATTCTGAAGAGCGGACTCGTTGGTAGTCGCTGGACCAAATTTCGCGACGATGCTATTCAGAGAAGCCAAGGGACTCTGTTGAATACTTTTTGGAATCGTTTGTTCGCTGATGACAATTTTTTCCAGCGAACTACGATCGGCTTTGGATTTAGGCACGTTTTCTGATGGATTGAGCGACGCTAACGAAGAGAGAGTCGCTTCCAATCTGTCCTGGACAGGAGAAGGATTGATCGCTTTGATTACTCTCGGTTTCGTTCCAAGAAGAAGATTTCTGAGCTTGTGCTGTTTCTCGAGACTAAAACTGCGCGTGTTTCTCGCAATCGCTTTGCATCTCAAATCTATCGCTCCGTTGTCCGAAGATTTTCCAGCTGAAGAAAGCGACGAGGAAAGATTCATCTTGGATATTGATTTGTTGAGTCCAGAAATCTTATTTCCTCGTGTCAGAGCCTTCCATTTCTTCGATTCGTTCTCCAGAACAGTCTTCTCTCTGGCAATTATTTCCGAATGTCTCTTGAGACTCTGATAAATGAATTCTAAACTAGGTATCTTGATCTTAGATTTTTCCTGTGATTGTTGCTCGGACCATTCCATATCGAGGGCTTTCGTAGCTTGAATCAGTTGCGACTGAGTGTAAAAGAAAAGTCTCTGTAATTCTTTGATTTTATTCCTGTCGCCTCGATCGCGAGGATTGTCAGTCGAATTCGCTGAATTTTTTGATTTTGTTTCTTCGAGCCAAGCGAAAGACTGCAAAAGCAGAGCTTTCAGATAAGCCACATCGCTCGATAAACTATTTGTAGTTTCTCGCAAATCCCTCAGAAATTCGTCTATTATCGACGATTGCGCCGAAAGTTTCTTTCTCTCCTCTTCCGTTCCGCACTCCCATACTCGAGGCTCTAACTTCGCTTTCAATTCTTTCTCAAAAAGCATCTGTTCCTCGAAATAAGCTCGCAGACACAAACTTTCATCCACCGCCGTTTTCTCCGGCTGATTTACTTCCTTAACCGGTGACAATCGTGTCTCGACTTTCGCCGGCGCCGCTTCGACTTTCTCAGCTCGCGGTTTAGGAAGTTTCAGTTCAACCTGCTGAACGGGAACCGGAGGTGGTGCCGCGGCTTTTGGAGTTTCGTGAAACAAATTCGCGGAGGGTAAAATTTTCGGTCTTTCCATCGGAATCTCAATTGGTTTCGGTCTCGGTGTACTCGTGGCTCCGGTATTCAAGCTGAACGATATTTCCGAAGGACCTAGACTCGGTCTCGGTGCTGGAACCGCCGTGACGACGATTTCCGTCGGAGGTGTGCAAATAGCAGGAGCGTTGGGTGCGAGATTTACCATGTGAAAGCTTATTAATTGACCGGATGTACCGAAGACGTGGAGAACCGGTACCGGATGCGGAAGGCTATTATTCTCGGGACCCCAATTTAATTTTCTATCCGAAGACCTGTCGATCGCCATCCCGACTGGGTAACTCTCGGTCGTGCGAATCAACGGAAGTTGAGCTCGCCCGCTGTCCGGCAATTGCCACTGTTCCCACGTATTTCCGTTATCGTGAGACCCTAAAATCGCGACTTCCGTGCTGTTGCTACTCGCCGCGATGATCAATCCCCATTCCGTTACGTGATCCATATAATATCTCGATAAATTTTGATTGGCTTCGTTTTCCGGCATACCGTAAGTAATATCGTCGTAACAAGTGAAACTCGCTTTTGTTTCGCCTTTCGGAGCGTCGACTATGAGTAAATTGATACGACGATCGTTCGGATCCTGATAAGTCGCGCAGAATTGATAATTGCTGATCCACAAAATAGCAATCACTCCGCCGATACTCGGCGCAGGACCGGCGATGGTTCTCGCTATTTTTAAATCTGGTTTCAACTGTACTACGTTACCGTTCCTGCAACCCACGACTATTTGCTTCCCCTTTGGGCTCCACGCTATGCACAGAACTTGGTGACCTTCTATCTTCTCCAGAGCCACCAATCCGACCGTTGTTTTTCTATCCGTCTTGACCATGAAACTTCCGATCGTGTGATCGCTGGCGACTGTACAAAACATACCCGGCACTGCGGGATTCCACTTAAGATCGTAGGCAAAAACATTTTCGCTCGACGACGACAGTTGAATCTCGTGCAAAACTTCCAAGCTCTGGAACGCAACAAAAAATCTTTCGTTTATACGCAGAAAAAAGTTCTTCGACGAAAATGATAAAGTTATAAAGCAAATTAAAAACATTTTACAAATTCCATACACGTACGTTTCTCGTAAACGAACTGGCGTTATAAATCCTCGCCGTAGATTTGTCGAACGTTATCGATAAATATTCGTAGTCGCAACTCAGCGCTATTCTCGATACTGCGTAAGGAAGTTCGTGTTCCAATTTCCAATCGTCGTTCTCTTCGCCGTTGCATTTCAACACGGTTATTTTATTCTCGTGTCCGATATAAAGCAATCCTCGCTTTCCGTCGGCGGCGACGAGATTGCAAGCTTCCGGAATCGACTTGAAGCCGTCGAATAATTGTCGCGTGCGCGATTGCTTGAATTCGAAATCCTAAACAACAAAGAAAAACAGAATAAATTCGTTCTGGAACGTCGAAACAAAACAAATCGCGTCGTCGATCATTTTTAATTAGTTTAACCAAACCGGCATTTTCATTTTTTCATCATTTCAATAAAAACCGAAATATTACCTGCACGTCCTTCGGATTCGATGCAGTTTTCATACTCATATTTTCTTCCTTTTTTTAATGATTACTCAACATTAATGATTAATTATATATTAAAACTTTATTCTAACGACAATCAGCTTTGAACTGTAAATTTATCGAAGTACGGAAATAAGTGTAATTATTTTTTCACCGCTTGGAGCGATGAGTGACGTTTCTGTGTTGTCAAAAAAAAAACTCACTGATTTCAGAAAAATGGCGGCAAGATCGTAAACACGTGTGTAGCGTGCATGATAATTTATATATTTTGTTGTTATCGAAAGTTTATCCGTTTACTTAATCATGGGAAAAGAACGCGGTGAGTTTTAGACAATTAATGATAATCGAAAAAAATCAGACACGTCTTTTTACAATTTTTACACGTTTAGGACTTTTTTTTATTAATTATAGGCGGAAAGGTTAAATATAGAGGAAAAGCTCCTGTCAGTAAAGAAAAACTCGCTAAACACAGCAGAGGCGAGGGTCTCAATCTGGAAGCTGGGAAATCGAGTATTCAAGCTAAAATTCACAGGAAAAAATTGCAGAGACGAGAAAATGCGATCGAAAAAGCTACGGAGCAAGCGGCGAGAGCCGAACTTCTATTGACGGAAGAATCTGGATTTTTGGAAGCCGATCCCGGAGAGTGGACGTTCAATTACCGGCAGAAACAAATCGCGTCCAACGTGGACATAACGAGCGCAGCGAAACATTTCGAATTGAAATTGCGTTTCGGTCCGTATCATATGAGATACACCCGAAACGGAAGGCATTTGTTAATAGGCGGGAGATTGGGGCACGTCGCCGCTTTCGATTGGGTGTCGAAGAGACTCGCGTGCGAACTCAACGTCATGGAGTCGGTTCACGACGTTACGTGGTTACACTTGGAAACCATGTTCGCGGTCGCTCAGAAAGATTGGGTCTATATATACGACAATCGGGGAATCGAACTTCACTGTTTGAAGAAAATGAACGGCGTAACGAATTTAGAGTTCTTGCCTTATCATTTCTTACTGGCGAGTTCGTCCAGGGAAGGATATTTAGCTTGGATGGATGTTTCCATAGGATCGCTTGTATCGCGTTTCGATACGTCGCTAGGACCTATTAATGTCAGTCGAAATTAAAGTTACAATTTATTTTGGATAATAAGAAAGAATTGCGAAGCATTCATTTTTTTTCGATTTTTCTTTTAACAGGTAATGACGCAAAATCCTAGCAACGCTCTTTTATGCGTAGGAAGTTCCAACGGAATCGTATCCATGTGGTCGCCGAATTGTCACAAACCTTTAGCAAAAATGCTTTGCCACAAACAAGCGATCACAGCGTGCGAGATTCATCCCAACGGGAATTATATGGCGACGAGCTGTTTGAATAGTTCTGTAAGAATTTGGGACGTTCGACAATTAGCCGGACCCGTACACAAACTGTTTTTGAGGTCTTCCGCTCATCAATTGGCGTACAGTCAGAAAGGACTGCTCGGAATTGCGATGGGAAATATCGTTGAAGTTTATAGGTAAATCGATTTATTTAACGATTTATTTATCGATTACTTTAACGATTATTTGTTTTTTTTTATTTTTATTTTTTCAGAGAATCCGATAATAGGCTAAAGGCCTATATGCGTCACCGAGGTTCCTGGGGAGTCGCGAGAATGCAATTTTGTCCGTACGAAGACGTTTTGGGAGTCGGGACTACGAACGGATTCGCTTCGCTTTTGATTCCCGGATCCGCGGAAGCAAATTTCGACGCCCTGGAAGTAAATCCGTTCCAGACGAAGAGTCAGAGACGCGAGGCTGAAGTCAAGGCTCTTCTCGACAAGATTCAACCAGAATTTATCACTCTCGATCCCGGAGCGATCGCCGAAGTCGATATTCCTACGTTACAGGACAAGGTCGAGGCGAAAAAGAAACTTTTGGTACGATTTTCGTTCGTAAATTCGTCTTCTTCCTCCGCATGATTTTTCACGTTTATTTCAATCGATATTATGAATTTCTTTTTATTCCAAATAGTTCATAAGACCAAAGCCGATCGACTTTAAGCCTCGAAAAACAAAAGCCAAGGGTAAAGGAGGAACTGCCAAAGTGATAAAAACGAAGAAAATTCTGAAAGAAATTAAACGACGAGTGAGTTTTGGGATTAATTATCGACGAGACGATTCGAGCTGATCGCAAACAGGATTGTAACACGAATCGATTCTTAATTATTTATCGATTTCAGGAAGCCACGGAGACGATGCGCGAGATACAAGCTGCGGAGAAGACGAAGCAAAAGGAAATTAATACACAGAAATACGGAGTACTCGATAGATTTTTACCGAAGACCAAATGATCAGTTACAGATTTCTCTAATCACTGATTACGATTCATTGGAATCTAGAAATCAACTGCGAATCGTTAATCTCTTTGTACTTGTTTTTTTTCTTCGAAATAAAATGTTATTGAGAGATTTTCCGATAACATTGTTTAATATTACTTTTTTGTTTACAGATTACATTTTTTTCTTTTTTAAACTGTGTACCGCGGGAAGAATTATCGTATACTGTAATGAATGAAACTATTTCCGGTCTTGAAAATGCGGGTCAGAATTTAAGAGAGTCGGAATTCGGCGGATCCGGGCAAAGTTCCGGAAATCGTGAACGAAAATCTCTCGCGGGTGGACATTCCGCCCAGGGGCTTGTCATGCAATCAGGATGTCCTTGACAATCGCTTATGGGGCAAAAATCTTGGAGTCCGTTGCGATGAATGCAATAGCATCGACTGTGAATAATTCCGCTTCGTAATTTCGGGACATACTGAAATCCAGGAAATATAACAAACGGATGAATTAGATGAAAATTAATTAATTGATCAATGAATCATTTGATTTATTGATTAAATTCCGTAATTGAAGAATGAACCAACCTCGCGATTTTCACGTTGATGAACATGAGTTCTTCGATCTCCGGAACTCGCTACACTCTCCGTTTTTTCATCAGAATTATGAGATTCGTGATTACGACGATTTTTACACGTCTTTGTAATTTTATCCTCGCAATCGCCGTTTCTTTCGTCACGTGTCGTCTGGTCGAGAGGAATCATTATGCACATCCGGGGCTCGGAATCTTTTTTCGCTCTTCTACGCGATTTTTCTTTCAATAACTGCATTTTTTGTTGACTGAAATTAATAATTAATTATAAACGCAAATTTACATTGATCGTCGATTTTGCGACATTTTTTGCGAATTTATATTTTTTCTAACCATTCCAAGGCCGCCACTGCAGCCTTGAGATCACAGAGCAAATCTCCGGAATCCGAAGTCTTGATAGTTTTACTCATAATTTTTGTTATGCTTATTTTTACTTGATAATTTAATATTTTTCTTTTCTATCTTTACTGAAAATTTTTTGGAGTATCGGCCGAAAGGGTGAAAATTTGTTGGAGATCTGACAGACTGAAGAATTTACATTGGTTTCTAATTCAAATGTTTTTTTTTTTTGTAGCTGTTATCACTTGTTCGATGGAATTTAATCAAAGAAATTAATCAATAAATCAATCGATTAATCGATAATTATTATAATTAACACAGAAACT
>JABMBT010058629.1:0-11950 GCA_018906895.1 Odontocolon sp. PSUC_FEM 10030002
AAAAAAAAAAAAAAGTAGAGAAATGGTGGGCTCACTCGGCACGAACCTATTTCTGCATCCGAGTGCACGATTCTCGTACGTCTCGTTCATTCAAGAGGAGGATGAGATCTTCCTTTTATATGGAATTCGTGACGAATCGTATTTGGATCCAATCCAGTTTCTTGTGTCTCGATAATTTTGTCTAACGATACTTGGATGTATGCTTTTTCGCTACACGTGTTCTTCGATGCCAACGATACTCGAACATATGTGTCGAAAGTTTCAGATATGTAAACTTCGTTGTAATTCTCGGATGAAATCTGTTTATGTGCGACGTATTGAAATGAGGGAATAGTTGAAAATAACAATTCGGAACAGCAAGAAATTTGCAGCTTCATAAAAGTTTAGCGACAGGATTATTAAATCATCCCTCCTTCATCCCTGACCCTCGTTTCGTGACATCGAAATTATCGAGAATTGATGATCGCTCTCTCGCTTCCCCTTTCCTTCTTCTTCTTCTTCTTCGTCTCCTTCTTTTGGAAGGAAAGTGAGTAAGAAGCATCGGCTTTTTATCATCGGCGTCCGCTCGCCGGTTTGTCGTACTATCGATTTTCAGCACACGTTTGCGATACGGCACTCCAGAAGGCTGTATGTCGTGGAGTATAAGTCTCATAACGTTCTCCGAAAGGGAGATAGAAAGCGAGAAGACAAAGTGGCTCGATCGACAATGAGAGCTCTGCCACCCTCATCGATCGTAAAAGTATGACAAATTTGACTGCAATTTTTCCTTCAACGCACATACTCTCTATCGGAGTATCAGTATTAATCGTTGATATCGGTACGACCATACATTTAACACGACAAAATAATGAAAAGAAAATGCACGATAACGCGATTCATGACCGGCATAATAATGCGGGAACGATAACAACGAGTTTGTCAACACAAATGTGAATAAATTATAGATAATTTGAAAATTATGAGCTATAGCGTGTATTCATAGAAGCAAATTAGATTTATGCTCATCCGTATGAAGTATCGGAAAGTAGGTTATGGTTTTCACCGAGGTGGGAAAGAGACAGATAGAAATATAGAAATGGGAAAGACGGAAAGCATTCGAGTATTATTTATGGAAACCGCGAGAGAAATTTTCTCGAATTTTCCGAACAGAATATAGATATAGCTGTTTCATAGGTATATAGATATATTTACTTTGAACGGTGGGATGTAGTATATGATGGAGAATTTTCGCGACGAGGGAAACTGCGCGTTACGAGTCGCCAAGCTGTTCGCAGAGCAGAGCAGGCCAATTCTGCGCCTGAGTTGTCGATGTTCGGTTTTCGGGGTAGCCACGCTCGTCGCTTGTCATGTGCAATGCCCTACGGCCGAACAAACGTACAGAGATTTTGGTATTTCTTTTCTACCGAGAAATATTCATGTTATATAGAGAGTTGAAGAAATCGGTAAATTTTACATGTTTTTATACCAATTATAAGAAATGCATTATTTTGTTGTAGGGTGGCGTCACCAATCAATCAATGAACAGTTAAGCAGACGAGAAATTCAGTGAATAAACACATTAAAATTCTATGTTTACGAGATACTATGTACTAATGAAAATTTTGTACAGTTATTTTAATGATGGATACATTAAAGTTTGATTAAACGCTAGGAACTTAAGGAATCGATCAAAAATGATTTACAATTTATGAAATCGTTAATTAACTGATGGTACATTCACTGACTCCACTTTACTGTTTAAGTAAGAAAAATGGTTGTAAATGAAACACGGAATATAGTCTTTTAGTTTCTCTACTTAGACCGCTGTTATAGTAGGTATTGAAACTGAAATCCACTGGAAAATTTGCCGTATCTCACAAAGCTCTTCCTCAACATGAGCATGTTTTATACAGAAAATGTGTTGGAGGATGATCCGAGCTACGCTCGTTGCCATTGAATAGATGTAGAGGGAAGGCGTGAACGCCAGAAGGTAGTTTCAAGGATCTACCGCGTGTGTCACATGTATGCCGAGTACCCGTTTGGTATTTACGAGCACGTATATATTTCAGGTGTAAAGGCGCTTCGAAATTGTATACGAAATACTATAACGCGAAGGGGTATAGAATATATACGCTATGTACCATCCAGTTATGGTATAAGAGCGAGCGTGCAATCAAGTAATATAAAGCTGTAGTGCAAATTCTGGTTGGTGTACACTTGGCTCTTGGGTATGCTCTGTACAGCCTGTAATATAACACATATCTCACACATACACACACACTACTAAATGTATCTCGTAAGTCACTATCTCAAAGGCCAGAAAAACCTTTTCAGAGCCTTCTCGTCCACTCATCCACGAACTACCGGTCCTTCACTGCACATTACTGAGAACTATATGAGCTTCCTCGAATGGTTCTACGAAATTCTCATTCTTTGGATCTGATGTGTACCATGCTTTTGGTAATTTCGTTTCAGAATGGTACATTAGAATGTACTTGAAATTAAGGGCCATATACTGCAATTGAACCTTCTTCTTTACTTTTTTTATATTAATTATAATTCTTCGCTGAACGGGAATCTTTGTTGTGGGATGTTGTTGCCAACAAGGGTAAAAGATTGTATCGAAAGGTCTCATTGGGGTGGTGGTGCACATGGTTTTTGTCTTTTGGCCTTTCTTTCAGCGCGACTGAGAACTAATAATGGAAAAGCTCGTCCGAGTTAGTAAGATCATTAAACTGCGGTGATGGCGGTAGGGGTTCGCGCGAAATTCAAGTCTAACTTAAGGCGAACTCGTTCAACTCCAGTTAACCTTTCATGACACTTCGACGTATGGCACAGAGTAGGCGTCGAGGCGCGAGCGAATGAGCCTTCGAGTATCAAGCTAGAAACCTCGTTCAGCTCGAAACTCAAATTATCGAGCGAGTGAACGAACTAGCAGGCTGGTTACTCGACCCCGAACACTCAGGATACCGACAAAACTTTATTTTGTACTCCGTTACAATTAGCACATTTCAACTTGGCTGAGAATGCCTAGAAAAACGCAAGAATGAGGAAAAACAAGAGAATCCGATAAAGGTAACAGAAAGAAAAGAGTTGCATTGCTTTTGCTACTTTCCGAATGTTTCTTCTAGCAATGCCGATCGAAAAGAATTGCATGAGAAAAAAAATGAAAAGAAATAGAGAAAGTAAGCGGATGAGACAAGTTAGCGAAAGGTTGTTTAGGCGGGAGGGATTAGTTAGTGGAGTTTGGGTGGGAAGGTGCAATTAAAAGTTGTTGCTCTGCATCGATGACCGATTCCTAGCTTAATTGAAGATGTTGGATCGTTAATGAGCGATCCACCGGACATGCGGAGAGAGACATGGAGAGAGAGAGAGAGAGAGAGAGAATTGGTCGTTCGTCCAGTAGATACATGAACGAAAGGGTGATGACCCTTATCTCGAGTAAGGATTACTATTGTAGATCGTTGGTATAATACCTAGTAGACATTCTCCTGCTGTACAGGGAGGAAGGGTCTTGTGTGTACAATTAAGCAATGCACTAGCCCGCTGGTGAAATTCATGGGGCCAGAATAGCAGATTCTAGTAGATGTACGTAGAAATTCGGACCATTAAAATGACAAATAGGACGTAATCGTCATCATTATCGCATTTATAGCGTCTATCAGTCTTACCATTGTATCCAAATGAGCTCTGTTTCTCTGTCTTCAAAGGTCGTTTGGCTTCCAAAGCTGCGTTGGAGTGTTAACTAATATCACTCTCTTCCCCTGACAATATATAGGATATTTCCTTTTAAATTTGCATATACTATCTTGCTTACTGTTACCTAGTTCGTTTTGTAATCTTCACGATCTGTTTTTTGGTGTAAATTTGCTCAACGACTTAGGGCAGGTAGGAAATCCAAAGCCCGATGAACTTTGATCAGGACCTGATTATACTCGCCCTTAGAGGGTGAGTGGAGCATCATATGCGTCAAAATACAGATTGAACACTCATCATGTCCGGATATGTTCCAGGAACATTTAACATGCACGAACTTTGAATTTGAATTTAACATATAGAGCGAGAGGAAACTGGCCATTTAAAATAGACGATATTATGGTATGCTAGTAAACAAATATAGCCACGTCGAGTGCAATGAATAGGTGAATGTTTATGTTGAATAAAAATGGAGGAAGTAAAGGGGGGGGGGAGGGGGGAAACGTGCAGAGTTTCGAACGCAGTGATGCAGACATGGGCAGGTAGAAACGCATTGCAGTGCTTCTACTGAAATTGGGTCAGCGAGTTTTCGGCCATGCGGATTGAACTAACGCCCGTTGCCGACGGTGCACTACTACTACATTCTGCGAGGCATCATGCTGACTACAGGGGACTATAAGCGAAAATGTGAAAAACAAAGAATGAGAAAGTGTGTCGTTTGGATGTCACAATTTGATGTAACCCCATAAAAGTGGAGAAACCCTGTAATACGATTATTTTAAGGCTTTGTGGTAACGGATTCTGAACGATTCCTTCTTTTTCCAGTTTTAAGTATATTTGTCAAATTACTGCACCTTAAGGTGGATACTTTGCCATTATAACAATAGTTATTCTATCTTGTCGAATAACTTTGAAATAATCTTTATAAATATTTCCTTTAGCAAGCATCATGATTGAGTTCAGCAGAAGGTGGAAGGCGCATATATTTAAACATTTTTATACGAAGATTGTTTAAAGAATGTAGCAAAAAATTGAAGAAGAAAAATTCCAAGTTTTTTTTCGATTTTGACGTAATATTCAATGTCAAATAAGTGCCCTATGAAACTTTCATCGATTTGAATCATGCGCAAGCCGAGATATGCAGCGTTGAATGTGGCACGTTTTACCTATTGAATACATATTTATATAGTGAAATTTACATAACATTGAGAGCGTATATAACTTAAAAATTGGACGTCAGAGCATTTTGATACTTTGCAAGCTCAAAAATGAAGTCTCTTTCGAAAACATAATCAAAATGCAGGCTTCTATTTTCGATTGCCTATGCTTGATCGATGAAGCTTAATCAATGCACGATATATATGAACAGATGTACGTGAATTAACCATGATATTGTTCGCTTTTGTTTAGCGTCAGAATTTACGATTGTATATAGTCAAGTGTTGGCTCCCGGTTGGGAAGACTGTGTCGAGAGATCACTGAATAAGATACTCGCCGGAGGGTACCTCTGTAAAGCTCCAACGATGACGTCGAAGCGGCTCGCAGCATCTAACCCGCATGTGGGGAAGATGCAGTTGTTGCAGCATTTATTCTCGGGGTGTAAATTGAGTAAAAAGGACGCTAGATAAAAATGCAGTAAGCCAGAGAGCTCAGGAGTGCTACCGGAAAGGTGTGGGCACAATGACTTATTGAGCTTATTTACGAAAAGTCCATAAAAACCAAATGGAAGATGCTGTGCATTCCTTAACGTCGCAGAAAAGTATTAGAGAAAATTAAAGTAGGAGACTATGTAAAATATTTTTAATGTTTACTATCCTCCTGAGTTAATAAATTTCGAGAGAAATATCGTTAATATACAAAATTTCTGTATTTAATTACAACATCGAAAATAAGGTATTATAAATCTTGAATATTCCGAGAGTACCTTACAATAGTAATTATCTAATTTTCCAATAAATCTGACTGGAATTAAAAATTTGGCAAGCTATAAAGCATTACGTTTGAATAACAAGTACACACATAGATGGAAATGTATATCGTAATCATAAACGTATCATTGTAGTCTCTCGGTTTCTCCAGTGTGCGTTCCCCGACATTTGTGGTACTCGCATGACCCTCTGATATTAGATGTTCTCGTGGTCTCGTAGGCTCTCCACTCGGAAAGCAGTTACTGTGAATGTACACTGTAGTTAGTACTAGTCGGGAAGTTGCCCGAGTCCTGAGCAATGTGCGTCGTACCAGGGAGGAGTGCACCGAATTATACGACGTGTTCCGGAGGATCGTTCCGCGGGTTTCCCTCAATAATGGAGAGGGTCGAATAGTCTAATTCAGTCGACGGTCGACCAGCATACGAGCTTTCTGTCCTTTTACTGTCCACCCTCGTCTGTGTGTATCGCTATCCCACTTTGAATATGCATGTATGCATCAGCTCAAACTATATCCAAACCCTGTGCGATACACTTGCTGTTTCTGGACTATTTCTGGACTAGTTCTGCAATAACTACTGCATACTCCAGCTACGATACTCTGTGACATGCTTACATATCCTCTGGTACTCTCGTCTCCCTGAGCACAAACACGAGAATGTGCACTGAGCTACGTGTGGGCTTAAACTTCCGAGCAACTTTGGATATTATACTATTAGGTATATACATCGTTCTCTGGCCCTTCACTCCTTATTAACCGTCGTCGAGCTTTTCCATTATAACTATCTACCATAACTAATGCTATGACATTTGTCGACTTCTAGAAATCAGGTCACTGTTCTCTTTCTCTTCGCTATCGTTACGACCGCGTTGTACATTATACGTATGCCACATTAATATAAAACGTACGATTTTACTTCATTTCAAGATAAGAAGACTCTATTCATTCTTGTACAAGCAAAATTCGTTCAATTTAACATTTCACTATATTGATAAATGTCAAATAAAAATTATTGTTTTCTTCTTGTTTACAGATGGGAGTTGCGACTTGGATCCAATTGAAATTATTTTGTGCAGAGTAAGCATGCCGGTAAATGAACATCTACCAGTGAGTGAACATTTCTTCACATTTTCTTACATTGATAAATAATTCAGCAAAAACAATAATTGTTTTAGCTGTCGTTGAGCATTGGCGACAGTACTGACGTATATATGTCAAGCACGTATACTGTAGTGCGAGAGACCCATCATTAGCCACGATTGATCTCCGAAAGTCTGTAGAAACAATTTTAGAAACTTAGCACTGATTTGACTAGTATGCGGCGATGTAACTACCTTAACCGTTCATTCACTGGTCTATATATCTACCCTTTGACTACGACTCGTTAGTATCGACGATCGATGCCTGTACACAGGGGAAAGGAGAACATGCTCGTTAGCAAGAAAATTCGTCTAGAGCATGTCTACGCGTAGATAGATATTGTTAAGTCTCATCTTGATAAGAGGTGGAGGATAGGACGGTTTAGTCCTGTGAACAGGAGAATTTTGCCTCCAGGGCTTGTCGGGGGTTATTGGGATGGGCCGGAAGCAAGATTCACCTCAGAGGCGAGCGAAGCACACTCAAGCCGCCCAAGACTGATTAATTCACAGGGTCGTCTGTAAGCTGCCTCCGGAAAATTCGTAATTAGCCTTCATTATCCTGCGAATCTTCAGGAAATTGGCTTTTCCTCGCGATGAGGAAAAGGGAGGTGTGGAAAGATAAATATATAACTTTTCCACAAGCTTTCGGGGGTTCATCTCTCGAGTTACTACGGGTTAAGTCGGCTACGAAAACGACGACGATATCGGCAGGTTCACGAGGTTGTTTCGCTACAATCGCTTTTTCCTACCCCATTTCCACCCTCTTTCCTTCCTATAACGCTCTACCTCGATTAGGCGGACTCCTGATCGAAGTGGAGCTCGTGTTAAAAATTGTGTTGATTAAGTTTCTCTATAGAAATTTGATAATATCAAAAGATCGCTAAGGTATTTCAACAAGAAATACAGAGCTATCAATGCATAATAGAGAAATCGTTTAATCAAATAAATCATCATTGCTGTAATTAATATTTCAATTCCATATAATTTGTGAGTAAAGTTTTCATGTATATGTCAGACGATATCCCATGGATGGAATTACAGTATTTTACCAAAGATAAATTCGAGAAAATCTCTTCAGGTTCTTTGAAATTTCGTGTATAATTTTCATCGTATAATCGGCGCTCGTCTTCCTCATGTCGTCCAAGTATTAGTAAACTTACTGTTTAACCAAGTAGGATAATCCAGAGAGAGATGGAAATTGGTGCGATGGAAGTAAGATCGAAGTTCGAAACTCCGAAGGTGTAGGCGTCGCTGGAGACGACAGAAACGACGACGAAGGCAACCAAACAACCAAGAGGTAGCAGAGCTTCACACGAAGCGTTTAGGATCATCGGACTTCTTCCCGATAAGAAAGTTTTCGCAGACGCCGTCCTCTAGCTCGGGGCATTTTCCATGTTCTTACTTTCATCCTTCTCTCTCTCTCTCTCTCCATATATATACATATATTATATATTTCATCGGTTCTTATTCATTACCCTCAGGCACTGTATCTCTCTCTTCGTTCTTCGACTAACTTGAAGAAATTACACAATTTCGATGTGGTAGACGTTCAAATACGTGTAATAACATCTTTGAGTACACGCATGAAAATTCTATCGAGACGTTCTCCAGTACGTATGGATTAAACTAACCCTTGATGGTTATGAATTTGCAAAGGTTGAAATACGTCGAGGGTAGGTTCAATCTTGAGTTATTCAGTTTCACTTTCGTTATCCGAGAACGCGGAACTGTACCAAGAAAAGCGTAGGAAAGCGTATAAAAGCAGAGCCCGAGAGCAGCCATGTCCTAGAGATTCTGGTTGTATCGCGTGTTTGTGTTCGGTACCGTTCGCTCGCTATCGTAATTTCCCCATGTTCAATTTCCAACCGCGCTTCGCCTATATTGGTAGGGAATCGAATTTGTCCCGGCAAATAGATATTTATGTGGCGTACACTGTGCGCTTCAGCTATACCTTCTACCTCTATATCGCATCGTCGTCGCGGTGCGTATACGTGATCGCGTCACATGGACCGCCGAGGACGACGATGTCGCGGTCTGGGAAAAACGTAAGGGCGTGCCTCTTGTTCTATGGCTTCTACGTGGCCGTAACATAGTTTCTACGTGACGGCTATTACGGTCAAGTATTCCCGTTTTCCTTCAAATTTTATGGAATCTGTAAAAAAAAGAGTGTAAAGTTGCACTTTTAAACCTCGTCTATGATGAAGAATGCATAAACATTTATTATTGCATTTTTAATTCCTATTAAATATTCTGGCGTAAAGTGCGAGGAGTTTATATTTATTTTTGCGCGGATTCTTCGGTTGCGTCCCGTACGAGCAAATCTCGCGGCTGAAATAGGGTTAAAAGGATCTCGAAATAATATTAACGAGAACGTGCAGATTTCGGGTTAAACAAAATTAAAATTTATTCAAATGGATTGACTCTTTATTTCCAATAATAAATGATAAAACAATACAGTGGATCGAAAGAAAATTGTCCTTAATAATAATCGAAATAAAAAATAAATGAATGCAAACAGTAAATGATTTGGCGGAAGGCCTGTGTGTACGGGTGTCGTGTACTTAGTCTAACGACAAGGCAGCGGCATTCACACACAAATAAAATCCATACACTTAATTCTAAATTTACAACTTTCCTCCCTCTTTCGATAATCCAAAATGATCCTTAATATCTACACGTTAGATATAATTCATAACTATATCCAACACTCTTAAAGTTACACTTAAATTACACACGATGAGACTGATCTCCGCGGCGCGATAACTTCCAGAATCGGCAGAAAGAGCCGATTCCACGGACAAAAAAAACGAGAAAAAAAATATGCAATATTATGATAATCTTATAAACTAGGACTTATTGATTACCGCCGCCTTATCGCATACATCCTTTCCGCACACGTACACGCACACGCACCCTCCAATACGGAACGACACGATTTCTTTAATCGGGTCCGGTTCTGATGGATGTTGTGGCCGTGGTTGGGGCCTCCGGTTCGTCGTCGGCTCCTTCCGCGACGTCCTCTTCTTCTTCTATCGGCGGGTCGGCGGATCGGTCACCCGCTTCCTTTTCTTCCGCCGGTTCGTCGACGGAGTCTTCTTCGCTGTTATCCCTGAATTGGCCGCACAGTTGAATGCTCAATTTTATGCCTTCTTCTTCTTCTTCGCTGGAGGCGATGTTCTCATAGAGGCGTATGACCGTGAGAGAGATAATCCGAGTTCGGCCAACGCAATTGGGACGCAGATGAAATATACCGGCTCTACTAAGGGTTGTTGTGACGTTAACGAGTCTCGAACGAGAGACGATACACGTGCTCTGCCCAAAGCGTTTCCGCGTTGCAACAGCATCCCTGGTCGCCCGTTCGCGACGGAGATCAGTCTCATCGGCAATTTTTAGCTTGAATTTATCTACGAGATCAGACAGACCGCCGTTACGGCGTAATTAAACGCCGTGGCCGAGGTGCTACAGTACGCAGAGCGAGAATGCGGAGCGATAAGTCACGTTCCGAGTTGAGGTTGATCCCTTTTGGGAAAATTCGAAATCCGGGACGTGACAAGAATACATGTAGTGGTTAAATTTTATGCGAATTTTTATTTTTTTTAATATTTCAAACTGTTATAAATTTGTTATGTCTTGACCGATTCACTGCATAATTGATTCCAATCTGTGTTTAATGATAGTCCACACTTTCTGAACGGTGTATTTCTTTTGTAAATTAATGCATCAAAGAAAGTCCAAAGGCTAAGGTATTTTTAAGAAAGATAACACTTTTTACATCGCAGCTCGTTTTACCATCATTTTCATTTTCAATCCAGGTGCCCATTTTAACCCCTGCCCATTTTGCCCCATGGTTCCCTATATATCTACTGTCGATTCACCATAAACTAAAAAAAGATTTATAGTCAAATTTCGTTGTGGCGGAGAGAGTGGGCAAAATGGAGCGCTGGGGAAAAAGGGCCATCATCTCAAAAAAATATTACAGGGTAAAATCCAGAGATTCGACGCTGCTTTTAGAAATCATGGCAACCCCATTTTTACACCCGCGATCTTGTCCCGCATTTTGATTTTGCTCACAACAAAATTTTTTACACAATGCCTCGTTTTGCTCCAGTGCCCAGATTTGCCCTACTCTCCCCTACATATAAAAATCTCAGAAATCTTGGAAACTCACGCCTTCTCGAAGGAAATCGGACGCGGATCGTTTTGTTTGAAAAAAAAGAAGAAGCGGACGCGCCTCTCATACCTTCGCTCGCTTTAGTTGCGTACGTAGGTTGGTACTACACGCTGTACTTGTTGGTATCCGCGGACGCGGCACGAGTACCTGCGTATACCTTTATAGGAACGTACTCTCACACGTTCCCGGGCTCACCGTCCTTTAGCCTTGGAGCTAAAGCGTTGACCTCGGCGTTCCATTCGGAGCGCAGCCGGTCACAGGGATCTCTCGCTCTGCTCACTAATCTTTGGTGTCTGATGCGTACACTCGGAGACATTAATCGTCGTTAACAGGTTCCATTCTTATTAATACTCTACAGTATACATGCAACGTTAATAACATTATTCTGTAAAAAACTCTGTAATGCCACCTTTATGCGATCGTTGAGCATGGAATTGGTATTGATTTTCTTTAAATTTTGTATTTCTAACGATTTTGCTGGAGTCCAGGACAGAAAGTTGAATCTAAACTACTGCTGGAGCTCTCGACGCTGTCCACCTGTCTGGTCCGTAAGAAGAAAACTATGAGCAAATACACACGTGCTAAACTCGACCGTGACAGGAACTCTCTCGGAACAGTGCTGTATCATCCAAGGGACCTCGATCTTTCGGAATTGCCAAACACGTTTGAATTATTTATTGAGAAAACAGATCGGTGGAGGGTAGAACAACGTTTCTTGCAACGAGAACGTATTTCTATATATTATCAATAAAGTCAGTTGACAATGAAACAGCGTATAAGCAATAAAGAACCTCGTTATATTAGGAAGAAGCAGGGAGAGTGAAATTAACATTGTTTTTTTTTAACTCAACATATCGTGAACACCTTCAGGAACTCGGTAGATTTAATCAAATTTAAGAATTCACTCAGTTTAGTAGCCCATCTTGATGATTTGGTATAATATGATGTCGGAACATTGAAAGCTGATTGATGCACGGAGAGAAATTTATAGAAAAAATTGCCCTCCTATTTAGTAATCGAGGGACAAACTCCGACTTTG
>JABMBT010058740.1:0-11949 GCA_018906895.1 Odontocolon sp. PSUC_FEM 10030002
AAAAAATTCCCGCATTCCGTGTATCTTTAAAACATTTTCTTATCCTGATCGTTTCAAAGCGGTAGATATAATGACGTTTTATCGTGCGTCTACTAGTCCATCCTGCAGAGTTCTTCCTGGCGTGCTCGGTTCCATAAAGAGGGTCAGTCCTCGTTAATCTCGCACACATATATCTTCCACCGTGTTGTCAGTAATTACACCAGCGTTAATAAATAATTTTAACGTTCCCGGAACGGAGCGCGTGTTCTACGAGAGCATGTAGTTGCGAAGGGAAGTCTCTGAGACTTGCGGTGCAACTACATGTTTTTTCCTTCATTCGCTGTATCAGTACGCAGCTCGTTGCGAGAAAACGACTTCTTCATCTACGCACTTTGATCGTTAAGATTTTATAGACGTTCTTAATCTGCACGTATACCGGGCCAATTTAACTGTACGATATAGAGCAATTGCGCGACAAGCGAACTGCATCATAAGACAGCTCTATAAGAACATACGGGCTACGCCGGACTTGATGCTTTCATCAGCTCGTGATAGCGCCACATATCTTCTATTTTTTTTTTTTTACAGCCTTCGAGCCATAATAGAATGTGTTTGCTATAAATCTGTAGGCGATAATACTCAATCATGTAGTGTACACACGCATATCAATATAACAGAAATCGAGTACATAACTTCCACTTTGCTACGCAAATTATAGGCACTGTTTTCAAATTCCTCAGATCTTCCATTCACTATATTCTCTAGAAGCATATTTCGACATTCTTGAGTCTCGACAATCTACGATTTGTCGAAAGAGAATCAAAAGCATTCGCGTAGAATTAATTTAACGCAGTTCGGTGAACAGTGCACAACCACGCGAAAGCAAGGAGTATAGCGGGGTGAAAGAGAAAGATCAAAGGAAGACATTGAATCATGGATGTACGGGCTATGTGAATATCCCAGAATTCACTTAAGCTCAACAACATTCTGTGTTACACATGTATTCGCAAGGCTAATCGTACACAGAATGCCTTCAACGTTTATCCAAGTTGTGACCGCAGTCCGAGAATTGAGAGTCTCGGCTGAGCGTGTTTTTCGTTAAACATAAATCGCTTCGAGTCCCGGAGCGTATTTTCTAAATTAGTACGAGAGCGCGAAGCGTCAAGAGCAAAGTGAACCAGCAGGGGCTGCGGATCCTTAGGGGTGAAACGTAATAATTAATTGTGGCAGCAGGGTCGTGGCCGAGTCGTTCACTCGTGCGGCTGGTTGAGGGCTTTACCGGCCAGTGCTGGGGTGACTGTTGGGACTGTGCAGTGGCGTCGAGTTCCTCTACAGGGTTGGACGACGACACCGACGTCGACAACGTTACTGGGCTCTGGGAAACCGTCGGTACGTTGCATGTTGGCATCGCCCGCTGCCACCAGTTGCTGGTTTCTGGGTCGTTGAAGAGCTAAGCGCCTCGCGGGGGATCACGGAAAGGCAACCTAGCTAGCCTCGGGATAGTGCGCAAGGGAGGACGAGAGGGTGGTGGAATGTTGGGAGAAACGAAAGAGGGGAACATGCCGCTTCTGCTGCTCCGTCTGGAAGGCGACGGAAACTCTCGCTTTGCCGTGGTGGATCTACGGGCGGAGAGAGGGTGCGCGGGCAAACGCGCAACCCTCTGATTGAGAAACGACTTCCCGGTGACGGACGACTTTCTTGCACGACCTCGGATCCGCACGGTCGCGTTATAAATCGAGCGCAAAATCATTAATCCAACTGTCGTGCACTGTGCCGGAAAAGGAAGTTGGACGAGCGCGCGATATACCGTTCCTCACTTTCTCGTACTTATATATGTGTTGTATATATGTTGTATAGCAGAAATACCAGTAGCAGCAGTAGCAGCAACATACGATTCGTCGCCTGTTTTTCTTCTTTCCGACCTCTTCCTCCTCGTCGTCACTTAGAACCCTGGTACTCCGGTTTCTACCCCCGATGCGGGTATCCGGAATTCATTTCCCGTACACGACAAGGTCGAGAGAGCTTTTGCCACTGGAGCGCGTGAAAACTGTCGAGTTTCTTTCTTCGCGTGTACAACCCCCGCACAACGCGTTCACATCCATTTGTCATTGATGCAAGAGTGCGAGGATGAGGAAATTCTGTGGCTGTCAACGTCGCACACGACAAAAGCCGAATAATCGATTGCACACCGGCCTCTCCGTTCAGCAGATTCTTTTAACAATTTAAATCCATTAGCTCTTGTCAATATGGATTTAAAATATATTTACAGTCAAATTCAAATATAATTTTGCAATGCTGTTGTTCGTTAGAAATAACTGTAAAGAATGTTGTCAGTCGTATGCGTCTACATCCGGACCACAAACGTATATTCCCATCTTGAGATTTATTAAACAGCCTTATTTATTTATACGCTCTTTTATACCACGATATTGGCTCAAGTTCATAATTTACAACACTTATTCCCCTTTTTCTTTATTTCAGTTACTCGGAAATGCACATGTGACGATAATAATTTATAAAAGAGAATATAAAAATTTCGAAGCAAGCACTGTAGAGCCCCTTAAGCATCGGTATATGCCGAGCTCGAGATGCCTGGTAACGTGTTTCTCTCTTAATTAAAATATACAACTGTTTACTTAACAAATGGCCGAGGTGTAAACCTGTCAGGGGCTCACCGGCGCGGCGGTGTAAAATACAAGCGGCTTGGTCGTTGAAGAGATTAAGGAGGCCGGGAAGAGATGCTCATCGCCCAGGCACACCAGTTATATACTAAACTATATAGTATTAGGTGAATAAGAAGAATCTGGTACACTCTTTCGAGCGAGAGTGTTGTCCCTCGCAGCTGCCGCATTTCGATCATTCGTTCCGCCTTCTCGTATACCTCTCTTCATCGTCTTCGTGTTCTGTCTTAGACGTTCTATATGAATACAAGCTAAGCAAGCTTTACACGAGTAGGAAGAAAGTCGAATTTTTTTTCCCTGTCTGTCGTGACGACGACTATATGTTTCTAGGAAGAACAGAAGAAGAAACAGCATCGTGTGCACGCACGACACGTCGCCTTTCAGAAACAACAAAAAGAAACTAAATAAAGATCCCAGTGACAACCAAAATTACAATGAGCAGGAGACGCAGTTAT
Source organism: Odontocolon sp. PSUC_FEM 10030002 (assembly GCA_018906895.1). Taxonomy (NCBI): domain Eukaryota; kingdom Metazoa; phylum Arthropoda; class Insecta; order Hymenoptera; family Ichneumonidae; genus Odontocolon; species Odontocolon sp. PSUC_FEM 10030002. The sequence goes on from JABMBT010058740.1 coordinate 3,116, forward strand.
ATACAGTCCCGAAATCGATTGACTCACACCCACGATGGATATCTCTTCTCGTCTCTGACTGACTCGCGCATTTCCCTGTTATCCATGGAAAATCTCGTGTTCGACGTAAGAAGCGAGTGTCCCTTATTCTGTTACAGTACATTCTTAGAGTGTATATAGGTACGCTCGCCCCATTGATGTCATGTTACATCTTTCGAGAAAGCCGGTTGAAATCTTAAAATGTAGCATTTCAGTCGGGATCCGAGATGAATATATATAGAGTGAGAAAAAAGGAAGAAATAACAGAAAAGATACGGAGTGACCGAAAGATGAAAGAAGAATCGCCGTAACACGATGCTCGGATGGGGATTTTGTCGTCGAAGAGCAAGAGCGTGATGCACTGTGCAGTGTAATGCTGCACCGGCCGTCACGCGGACACGCGTACCTCGTTGAAATCTTAATGCCCTCGCAAAGTAGTAGCAAAGAAACAGCCGTGTGGATGTGAGAATGGTCGTGTTGGTTCTCATATAGCTCTGCGAAGCTTGAAGTCTCGTCTGACATAGCTGGAAGGCCTCTATAGTTGCTGCTGTTGCTGCTAAAGCATAAGCTAATGCATCGACAACGTCTGCTGCAGTGTCGAGTGACAGTTTCTTTACGGCTTCCTCTATCCTCGAGGCCATAGCGTTCAACTCGTCTAACTGCACCGATGCTTGCTCGGTTCGCTCGTTCGCCATCCCTTCGACCGGAAAGTTTACGGACGATAGGTTTACGTCCCTCGCTCTCGTCACGGGACGAAGTAAAGATCTTTAACGTTCTGCTATACGCCCACGTTTTCTCTCTAAACGACCTTTAACCGCGCATTTGCCATTCTCCATACAGCCTGCGCATCTACGATCGTATAACGCATTGCGATGTAAAATTCAACGATGCTATCTAAAAATTGCTGGAACAAAATTGCTAAATAATTCTCGTCATTTCGTACGAAACATGCAACTGTGTAATAAAAATTTTATACAAATCCGAGAACGTATATGTATAATTAAGATTACAAGGTACGATACACAACATAGATTTTCCTACCATTGTTAATCCATCTCCCTCGCACTTTCTCGGTGCAGATGGAAGAGACACTTACGAGCAAATTGGATCGAAGTGGCAATCGACTTGAGCGTATAGTAGAGGGTAGAATCGAGGGGAAGGAAAGCAGAGACCGAGAGGGAGGGTAACGACTCGTCGTTCAGGGCAGACAGGCAGGACAAACGTCCTGAGAAACACGAGAAAGTGGTTGCTGTGTGCGATGCGCTGTACACGATGGGGTTGGAGCTAGTACGTTGGGATTAGATGTGCACAGTACACACATACATATATGATACACAGTTATAGGTACGTGTGTACGAGTGAGAAGTAGCGAGTTTGTAAGTGAGCGAGGGAGCGAACGAGTGAGCGATGTCCTTCACCCTCGAGTCTGCCTACAGCTTGGAGAACTTCTTAGCCTCCCGTGGGGTAAAGGAATGGAAAGGAGGATGGAGGAGGAGCGGTGTGATGTATGGGCCAGCGATTGCACGCAGACTTTGACTATAAATCCCCGCAGCTAGCCTCGCGCGCTAGCAGCAACCCTCTGAGCTCTCGTCCACCCCGGACCACCCCCGTCGTTCACCCTCCACGCGAACGATCGTGGAGGAAAAGAGAGACCAACAGAGAAGTAATAGTAGGAACGACGAGGATGTTATTTCTTCTTTCCCACACTGGAGAACGTCCAGCAGCAGTAGCAGCGGCACCCCTTAACCCATCGTAGTTTTATGTATAGCCAAGGGACCGAGTAGAGGGGGTGCGACCATCTCGTAAAAAATATGCAGACTTCCCGGTGGATTCATCGAAAAAGCGGAAAATATGCTCCTGGCAGTACATCCTATCGAGCGCGAACCCCTATATAACGGCTCGTGAAAGACGAGAGTGAGCTCCATAGTTGAAAAACTATGGAACTTTGACATAATACACGAGCCAGAAATCTCTTTTGAGTGACGCGTTTTTTCAAATATATAATAAATACATGAAAAACTTGGCTTTAAATCCATAAATGGTAACACTAATAACGTTATGGCATTTATAAATTCTAACCATCTGTGAAATTACCTGGTATTCGTATTCCCTCCTTTTATCGAATGTCTAGCATCCTATATTTTTTTGTTATTTTTCTTCTTTTTTTCAATTTATATGAAGCGAAAACCGCAGTTAGCCTAGAAGGCTTATATGAATGAGGGCTTGAGACCCATCGGTTTCCACATTGAGGTCGCAAAGTGTCGATAGGTTCTGAAACATAGCTGAGGCCGAAGTCCCACCGTGCACAGAGCTCTTCGTCGGCAACGTTCGTGGCAAAGAGGTTACAAGGGGCTACGAGGAGGAGTAGTCGGTGTGCTAAAAGCTGGCATAAATCTCGTTGCCGCCCTTTCTGTGCTCTTCCTACTCGAATACCACGCAAACCGGGTGCAGCTGCACCTGGCTGATATCGGTTCACCACGCGCTCGGACCCGATATCGAATCGTCGAGGCTCTTGTACGAGGGCATCGAAATTCCAACGAGCCTGCTAAATCTTCGACGATAGTTGTCATGTATGCCATGAAAAAGAAGGTACATGCATCCTGCATGAGTTTAGGAACAATACTCTAACGCTTGGGGTGGCGACCAGTTGCAGCTTTTGGTTGAAATGTTCTATACTTGTCCACCATTATTATTTTTACATATACATCACAGATTTATGGTGTGATACGTAAAATTCTTGTTGCGTTCTTATTCTGTATTTAATAGATTGTCAAACATCTTCTAATAGGGAATGTTACGGTATAATATGCAGGATTTCTGTACAATTATGATTTCACTGTAGAAAAACTGTACATAACGAGTTTCATTAATTGGATTGAAAATTCGTATAGGCAATAGTGAACCTGTCGTACTAGATTACAGGGTACCGCACATCTCTAATCGAGATATAATTGCCAGATCCGAAGTGTACCTGTCAACACCTATCGACCTTCGTCTCCCCCTCGGGCATCAGCTGCCACTAAGATCAAACCATTACTTCCCTGGGCCGGGAAGTGCACCAAGACCGAGCGAGGAACGTCGACCTACGGATCTATCCGAACCACGGATTTCCGTAACTTGGTGGCGGAGGTTGGTCCAAGGAGAGCAAGCGGTCGAGGGAAACTGGATGATGAAGGTAGCCGGTCTAGGGTGATGGATGGTCGACCTCCGCCCTCCGACAGCCGCCCATTAGTTCCCATCCGACGTTCCTGGCACCTACGTTCCTCTCTCACTTTCGCTTCGTCTTCCTTCCTCACCCCTTGAACTTGGAAGATTGACAATTGTTTGTCCTCACAGACCTTTGTGTACTCCATATATTCACTCTTTCATGACATGCTTGCGTTCTTATCGTAACAAGTCAATTGTTCAGAATGACATAACTGCATTCTTTTACACATTAACCACTTTGTTGAGATATTTTCTTTTCAGGATGCCAATGAGGGCATGTGATTTTTTCTGTTAATTGCGTTAATTATTATGGCAATGGGAGTTGACATGGAAGGAATATCAAGAGACAGGTACCTCAATACAGCATTGCCGGTTAGTGAACATTCCCCCTTTAGAAACTCTGCTCCCGTGTGGCATCTAGTATTGTGAAAAGAGGCAGACGGATGGGCAGTTTCATTGTCCGCATTGTGCAAGCAGCCGTGTTCACTCTGCATCCGGAGCTGTCCGACAATCGAGTAGACGGGTGTCACCAGATAAACTTCAACGTCAATCGTAGCTTCGCGATGTGTACAGCAGCATCAGGCAGTCGCCACCACCGCGGTTGCACGTGCTATTCAATTTTCAATATATTTCAGCACCGATAGGCCAGAACCCTGTGAAATCACACTGGGAGCAGGGGTGTCTGTGTGAGTGATCGACGTTCTCTGCAAACCCGATCAACTCGCTCTTTTCACTTCCTGTCTCTTTCTTCCTTGACGTCGTCATGGATATGTTGTACGTACTACTGCTCCACTGTTATGCCTTGATATACTACTCCATATATCGAGGCTTGATCGTGTATACGTGTTGTTCGACTTGTTTCGCAAGAAAATATATATGCAACAATTCATTCAAAGTTAAGTCTTGGATAAAAATAAGCGGGTTTGAGAAGATATTAAATTGATGGCCAATCGTAAAAACTGCCACATGTCTGTCGCATTGAATATCACATGTATATCTCGAACGTAATAAAGAAAAGACTGAATAGCGGAAAGGTTGTTTTACTAGTATTAAAATGAATTAGCATAATCCAGATAGTATTTCTACGCTGGGTTTAACACACTTGGCGGTTTGACATGTATATTGCTTTACTCGTACAGATTTTCTTATCTGCGCATTCCGACTTTACGTATATTACACTACTCTCGTGCATATTCATATTAAATGGATTTTGATGCAAATAGATGTTTAATTTCCGTATTCATCCAATCATTATCATTCGATGCGATAGTGGGTAATAAACCTTCCAAGCTGTGTGTCGTCTCTAATCGTTACATCGATATAATGTTGCTACGAATCGTATTGAAGAGAAACAACGTGACTTAGTAAATCTATGAATAACCATTCTTCTCGTTAGTTAGTTATACCGATGAGATAGAACTACATTTTAGCCTGTCACTGACTATGAATTATGACACTTGAAAGACCGTCAAGTAGTTAGAGAAATACACTCAGCTATAATTCGAAAACGATTATTATTTATTAACGTTCGTCGCGGAACGAAAACCGTCAATCACTGTCCTCCTCGCATCATTCCAAGAACTATTCGCTCAGGCATTTATATTATTATCGTCTATACTTACCCACAATCGTCACGATCGCAGGCTATCTTATTTCACACCGCCTCCGCACGCACTTCTCACATTCAACGTTCACGACAGTAACGACAACGTCGACCACTACTACGAGTTATAAATTTCGCATTTTTTTCTCAACTTAATAATTCTATATTTTTAAAACTCTTATCACACGCTCGTAAAGTTTCCCTCGGGTTCTCGCAGCTTCGATATAAAAGTCACGGGGAATACAGCTGAAATCAGGCAATGGGACGCGATCCATGCATGCTCGGGATCGTCCGTCGGAGCAACGATTCCCCCGAGTCCTCGCACAGCGCGTTATCTCGAAGTACTTCCCGATAAGGTGCGTGCAGACGAAAGCCTTGCAGACACGTGAGACAGAACAAGTGAGCCAAAAACGAAAGAGTGAGATGGTACACGTAACAGGGTAAGCATATACAGTTACAATCCTTCCAACAGTTATTGGCCACTCGACAGTGAATGGCTTATAATACGCAATAGATAGAAAAAGATACATGAATGCCAATAACTAGTGATTCACTGTATTTTAATGGGTAAACCACTATATATTGTATACATCGTGTACCAGCGCAGTCACTAAAACTCGCCATACCTTACGAATGTAACGCGGTTGCTTTTGCTGTAAATCGAAGGGGCATGTTCTTTACAAAAGAAGCTGTTGCAACCGATTAAGTGCGAAGATAGAAATGCAGCAAGGGGGTGATGTGGTTACAGGGGGAGACATTATGCAGCCATCCCGCCATGTACCGCGATGGTGTCCTCGTTTTCGCTGCGGGCTCGCGGATCCCGTCGCTGCTCTCTCGGTCGTTGAGATAAAGCCGATCATAAAAGATGTCAACCCATTCGCGAGAGCTTGGAAAATACACTGGCCGTTTCGCGGCATCTGATTGGCTTAATGGTGCTTGCTATCTGCTCGTAAATACCCTCCGGTGCGCCATGCGAAGTATCCTCACCGTGTTCCCTTTTCCCTCGGTTGTCTCTTTCTCCCTCTTTACATCGAGGTCGGTACACTGTACACTCGGGGTAGCGAGCGTAGTGCGCCAGGAGATCGTTTATGTGCACCAACGGGCTTTAACCGACGGATTAAAAGTGTACGCGACGGCGCAGTGGAAACGCGCAGGGTACGAAAGGGCAAACCATCGACGACCCGAGAAAACGACTTCCGCGATCGTTCGCGTTCACCAGAGGTCGAGAGACTGCTTGGGCTATACACCTTACACCTAAAGCTGTATGTCTGTACTTGTGTATAGCTGTTAGGTTGGTGAAAGAGCGAGAAAGCGAACCACGGACGCACGTGGGCTTCCTATCTACCTCAATCCTTTGCATCTCTGACTATAACACATCATAATGTCAGTAGGATATACTTTTCTGAAGCGTTCGCCTCGGGACGTAAATCGTTTTGCGAAATAGCCTACTTTGACTCTCCGACGATATGTTTATGAAGTCTCCGGCGGGGCCAGTGAGCCAAAGCCAAAGCCTCGTTCTGACCCCTTTCCATCTCGAATACCCGATGTGTTACTTGCGGTTCTGTCTCACTTTGTAACTTTATTATAAAAGCCATATATTACATAGTCCTACATAGTTTCGTACAGATATAGTACACACATAGACAGAGAGACGAGCTCAGTGTGAAGTGGATATAAATTCTCAGAAAGAAAGATGGAAGCCGATGAGAAATCGGGAACTTGAAACGATCGACGATGTCCGGCGAGCGGTGTCACAACTCGCGTCGTTAATGTCTGCGGTATACGAGGAAGTCGATATTTTTATTCGTGACCACCGCAGCGTTGCTCAAAAGCCCAACATTCGAACAGCACTAGCAGCCGTGCGAGCGTTAATTTATAGTCGGTAAGTTGGATTCACGATCTTTCGACTGAGACATAAATTTCACGAGTGAGCACAGATAAATAATACGAAGTTGATGAGAGAAACAGAGGGCGAATAGCACACCGAGTGCTCACTATAACGTTCGAAACTAAAAGACAAGCCGAGGATATACCTTCGCTGAATTTCTAATAGCTCGTTGCGAAATGGAAAAACGAGTTTTGTTAAAAACTTCCCCTTACTTTGAGGCTGACTCCGGGTATACGAGTATTGCAAAAACACGTCATACGCTACCGAGAGGACTCAATTCGCAATTATATCATTATCGAACGACACGGGTTAGCTATGTACGTGCAGGTGCGCAAGGCAAAGGTTTATTATAATCGTAATGATAAATCTACAAGATTATATGGATACAACACATTCATTATTTTTACATGGAGCAGCAGCATAGTTGGTTCAGTGGAGAAATTGCCAACAGGATCTACACTCTTCTCATTAAATAAGACGGTAGTTTTCCAACAGTATAAATGGTATCTGATAGCTAAACCATACAGTGATTACCGTAGATGGGGATAATTACAGACCTCAGAATTCATGTGAAAGCAGTATATCTTCCGCACAAGTAGAATACACGAATAAATCTCAGTTCTTCCGAGAATAGCAAAATAGCTACAGTCGTAAAAACGAACCATCGTTTAAAAGATGCGTGATGTATATACCAGAAAAGTGGTTGAGCGTTGAGAGAAAAAAAATTAACGGTGCGTGCAATCAAAGATTGAGAAAGATGGCACGTTCGCATAAGCATCGAATCTCATTTTTCGTCGAAGAACGAGAACGAGGGTTCTTTTTCGTTTGTTTTCAACAGCCTCTGTCGGTAATCAGCTCGAAGAAGGCTCGTAGAGATCGATCGTTGGTTTCCTTGTCGTAGCTGCTCTTATATTACAGTTGCTGCTGCGGCACGATGAGAAAAGAAAGACGAAAGGACGATGGACGAGATCGGATAAAACGAGCGAACGGGCGGTCGATCGGGGTGTCTATACAGTGTGAATCCAACCCGAAGCACCGATCCCGAACTCGTTCGAGCCCTGTCGTTCCGATTCACGCTTCTGACTTATCACGCCGCCACGATTGAACGACGTTTACGCGCCACGACGTCCCGTTCGCTTTTGCAACTCTGCATTCGCTCTGTCTCCACTCTGAGACAACGACATTTTTTTTTCTACGTTTTTATATAATGTCGCGATGACGTTGAGTACGACACAACAACGATAGATATCGACGGTTGTGTTCTGCGATGCACAAGAAAGAAAATAAAAAATAAAATAAAGGTACAAGAAAAAGAGGAGCAGAAAATCGTTGACGCGGTGCAGCGCTTCTTCGCGTGCAAGAATGACTCGAATCACGGTCCTCGCCGTAATTAAAGCACGGCGTTGTAAGAGAGCGGCGAGAATAAGAGGAAGAAACGTACACGTATTCATGCACATACGACTACAAACATAGCTAATCCGCAAAATGAAGTTGGTCAGGTTGCTACAATTTGTACTGCAAAATCTTAAGCAGATATTGTATAAACCGGTCAGTTTCATTGTGAGCTTCTCGTATACTTTCCGTACCAGGTATATATGGATTGGTTGGATCGTCGTGCACTCTCCCGAGGGCTTGGGCAACAAATGATTAACAAGCGAGATAAAAAGCGGGACACGATGTTAATGCGGCGTAACGAGCCGAGAGACCCCGTCGTGTCAGGCGCAGCAGCTCACAGCACAACAGCGATGCTCCACCGAGCAACGATATACCGCAAACTGTATACGTTTAAATATATATACTATCTATAGCGCCACGAGACGCGTCGAGGGAAAGACGAGTTTCCGTCGAATAATTGTATCCGATACCGATCGGATGAACGCGGCACGAAGCTTGCCCGTTGGTGCTAACGCACACCTGTGACTTATTTATGCCACGAACAACCTAAATCTGTGACTCGTTGCGAAATGACATGTGCTATAATCTACAGTATTATGCAAAGTGAGAAACGAATGTTAATGTTCGAACGACAGCTGATTTTGCTGCAGGTGAAAAGCTTAACATTGCTCAACACGTTCTCAATCTTTCAGATATCGTATTTTTTTTTTAATTTTTTTTACT
>JABMBT010058850.1:0-11940 GCA_018906895.1 Odontocolon sp. PSUC_FEM 10030002
AAAATGTAGTTTTATCCCCAATTTTTCGAAATTTGTAATTGGAAGATCAAAAATTCATTTTTCTTAACGATGGAAAAATATTGTATTTTATTGTGACCCGAATTTTGGCTTTTCATTATTTATTAATTAATCTAATTGGCACGATAAGATGACATGTATTTGTACTCGAAAGTGCAGTCGATAGAAAATTTAACGATCCATCCAACGGCCCGTGTTTTCTGAGCGAGTTATTGATTCTTCGAGTAGTTCTTCCATTCAAATTTTTGCGTTCGAGCTTTCAAGAGAGCTTACGAGATCTCAAGTTTGTTCGCTCCGTCGAACTGTTATTATTCGCTTCCGAGTTCGATAACGAGGAACATTTGCTTTGGATATTATCGGAAAAGATATACCAGTCAAGAGGGATTTTCATCTGGCTGAAGAATCGAAATGGTCCATCGGTTTCCTGAGAAAATATTCTTGCAAATCCTGCTGTGTGTATGGATAGAATAAGGCGCTAAAAGGAAGGAAACGATAACGAGCAACGAAGCGTACGGCTTTTTTTTTGTATCAATGGAGTGTGAAATTGTGACATTCCTTCCGATCACACAGAAATCTCAATCGGCGAGAATCGAGCTTGCTCTCTGTAATGTAATCAATTCCTTCGCCGAAAGGGTCATCAGTTCGAGTCTTCCGGTTCTTTTGACTAATGAAAGCTATTATTGGAAAAGCATTCGATTTCTCCAAAAGCTTCCTCCTATTCGGCGTTCATCGTAATCGAAACATACTTCCGTAAAATACCTTAAAAAAAAAAAAGAACAAAAAATGTTGTGATGAACCAATTCCAATTTTTCTCGTTAATAATCATCATTGGAACAAAACTTTCCATGTCACTCTCTCGTGATTTAACACAGCAGTTTCGATTACTTTTTCAATCAAACGAGACATAAAAAAAAGAAAGGAAAAAAAATCTTCGTCATTCCAGATGAAAAAATGGAGATACAGAACACAGACGCGTTTGTGTGACTAATCGAATTTGCTCCGTCGCATTGTCCTCTCGTTTCCTCTGATTAATACAAGTTCACCAAGGTAGTCAAATATAAATGTGATTCGGTTACGTTGTTCCGATGGAAAATCGACCAGATCCACGAAATTCAAGAATCGCCATTAAACTTCGATAGAATTAAATAGCTGGAGGTCAACGATAATCGTGGTATGGAAATTTACCAATTTTCGCTTGTTTCTCTCCCCCGCTCCGCGCCATACATTGCTAATTTATTTCAGTCGATAGAATTCAATTAATTTCGTTTAAGCTTGTGACGTATCTTGCACTAGAAAATATAATATAGACCATTAGATAAACCGACTGCGGCAAATTCAAGTGCTATATGAATACCAATGACTGTACTGTCAAGATTATTGTACGAATTCGTATCGTAAGCACGCACTAGCTCGTGGTTACGCTCTAATTTCATTCGCACGGATTCGCGAGAGCACGGACGATCCACCCGTTCCTCCTCTTTTTCATTATCGCCGCTTAGCACGCGGCCTCAATAATAATTAAACGCAATTCAGTCACAACGTCATGCAAACGTTCACCTCTCACGATTTTGCTTCCACATTCTACTCCATTTTTATCTTTTTTTTTTGTTTTTGGTGTTCATAATTCGCTAACATGAACAGCACCATTTCTGGAGGTTCCGATAAAATCGTTCATATGTGGAGAGAGTAGACATAGACCATGTTTAATCAGGCGACGTAACTTAATTTTCGTCCCAACTTTGCAGCATTCTTCTTCCTCCAGCACTTTAAAATTTATTATGATTTTTCATGATCATTTTGCTTTTAACGTAATATTGGGTCAAAGCTTTTGCTTGCAGTTAGTTCATTCAATTTCCGTCGAACTGAGGTATCATATGGCTCGGAAAATTTATTTTTCTTCGTTGGTTCGAGGTTTAAGGTCAACCAAATGGTCATCATTTCTGTTTCGAGCTTCGGGAAAATCATGACGTTGATACCCAATTGGAGATCTGACCGACTCAACTTTTTCGTCGCTGCAGAGTTTTTTTTAATTGAAACTTTCAGAGTTCACCAGATTTTATGGATGTCGGGAGAGCAAACGCTATATACATCTATCCTCCGGTTTCCCGACCAATTTTCGCCAAAACGAAGTTTCGTTCCGAGAGCATCACGTTCGTCGTGTACATTTTTCTGTCTCTCACTCGAATGCAATTTCAAGTTTATCCGAATTCGCCTCCTGAACCAAAGAAAAAAATCGATCCTGAAATCACGACAGAAATTTCGCTCTTCAGACGTACGATTTATTTTACCCCCAACGTTCAAGATCAGACGAATATATTGGCACCAGACTCAAACTGTCATTTCCTACTCTCGTATATTTTCGTTAATACAAAAACCGAACCGACAAAGTTGGTGCAAAAGTTTTCGATACATTTTTTATTGAAAATATCGCGTGGAAACTTTTCGATTGAAAATTGAAGTTCTGTTTCCAAGGATCTTAAAAAAAAAAATTGTCAAGGGTTTTTTGAAACAAAAGATCGCATTATCGGTGAATCGCTATAAAAGTTGCCCGAAAGCTCGTGGATAATGTGCTCGTTTTTTCACATATTATAAACTTTAATTAAAAATACGTTTGAAATTTTAGTTGGGAACCATTTTTAACGAAAATGTGAAATTTTAAATAATATAGCAAAATTTCATTCAAACTTTGTGAATATTACTCGGATATGTAATATTCATAAAGTACTTACGCAATCTACAGAATGCCAACCCTTCAATTATCAACGTGGAACAATCCTTTTCCCTTTCATTATTCGCTACTGAAAATGAAATAATTCAAGAACCTTGACATGGCTCATTGTTTCACATGTTCCACACATAGTACATGAAGTTGGTTGTTCTCCAACCCCTCCGTCCGTGAGAATGCATATTTAGTACCCCATTAATGTACAAAAATAGCGAATGAAAAGTACTGAGAAAAAATACAACTACCTCACCCCTTATTTATTTTTTTTATCACAATTTCTAAGCCAGTATAAAAACAATCGCTTATTCTTCATTCTTCTCATTATTCGTAGTTTCATCTTTTGGAGGGTGCACAATAAACTTGTCTCAATATTTTACATTAATATAATTTAATTTTTAAACCAGTCTATTTTTATAATTCCATTATTCATCGATCGACGAACATAGCCCCTCGTCCATTTTCAAAGTTACTACCAGTTCGCCTCGTATATTTATTATTTATCCCAGTGGTTTCGTGAATATTTCATAACCTTTCGCAATAAAAAAAAGAAAAAGAGAAAAAGACTCTCACTACTGTTTTCCTAAAATGTGATAGCCTAATCGATACGTTTTTTCAGTTTGGCAGTAAAGAACTGTCAGAGAAAAAACTAAAAGTCTCGAAGAAGAAACGAGGAATGTGAAGTCAAGATACGGATAAGAACCCTCGCGAATATTTTTCAAATTGAGAGATCTGAAGATACAAAAGTTAATGGATATTAAAATTCACGAGGGTTCTTTTCTCGTCTTTTCTTCTATAACTGTCACTCTTCTTCTTCTTTCATGACTTCAAGGTAAAAACATCTCTCTCTTCTTTGTTGTATTGTGTGACGTACAACGTCGATTTTTAGAGCCCTTCGCTTTGTACTTGGCCTATATTTTTGCCTCTTCTTATATGCTTTTCTCTCGGTCACGTTGTTGTTACATCATTTCGGGTTTTCCATCATGAAGGTAAGATCGTAACGGTGTGATGTCACGTCGATAAAATATTGGATATCGCTGGTCTGTCTCGTCTAGTAAACTCTTTTCTTATTCTTTCCATCGTGGACAGTTTTCTATCACCTTCTCACAAAATCGACTTGGAAGTTCCGAAGCCAGTGAGGCCATCAACCTTGGTAGCATCGATGAACGTTTGGATATATGTATAACTATACATATATTCCATAACCTGCTTTCTCCGCAAGAGTATTATTCCCCAGACTACGCAAAATTTTCCTTCATCACAATATTCACTTTTATCATGGGCGAGAAAAATTGACTGTAATATATAAAGAGATTCGAGAAGGTCTCACGTGCCTTTGGGGCATTGAAAGAATATCCGAGGGTGCGAACCTCTTACAATAGAACGATGAAAGAAGAAGTATAGATTTTATCATCTCCTGTTTCTTCTCTTTTTCGAGAAACTGATTTTCTCGATACTCCAACTATTGATTTGAATGTATTTCAAATTTCTCGGCCGAAGGTGACATTCGAGGAACAAAAGGAACCATCAACGTAAAGGTCTATTCGTAATTAAATGGTTGTACAACATTCTCGCAGCTTCAGAAATATCCAACAGGTTTATTACAGGCTTGGAACACGTGTACTATCTTCTTGCTGATTTCTGTTATTTCAGTTAATCAAAACATGGCTGGATCGCGTTTCCCCAAACGAGCAACAACTATGTTATCGAATGAACCTTACGCATGCGCAAACAGTGATAAACTGATAACAGGGTTTCCAATGACGTATTCATCTGGTGCTACATGGAAAACGGAAGGGTGAGGATGCCCTAATTGCAAATGGTCTATTCATCTTCGGCAAGAGCATTTGGCTTTAACTAAAGAGTGGCTTTATCTCGATGGACCATTATTAGAACCCTTCGATCTTATGAATTGCAAATTTCAATTGAAAAAATCTCTTTGGTTTTTCTCTCGTTTGTTTGAAAGCTTATTGAATATTTCTTCTTTTAAACATGGATCTGAATATTGGCTTTTCCTTTAATGGGATTGGCTTGTTGATAAGGAATCTTTATAACTTGGATTTCTTTGAGTGGATGTGTGAGAGAATTATTAATTAATGGATTAACAGCTTTTACAAAGATTCTTATTTACATCATAACGATATTTCTGCATCAAATATTTTACTTGGTTATGAAATGAATAATGAAAAATAATTTAAAAAGTCTTTGATGAAATACATTTGAGAATGTAACTAGAAGATGAGTTTTACATTGCTCAAAGTAATTCAAGTACTTTTGACTTTACAAATGTTTCGGAGAATTCTACTTCTTACTCCATATGGAAATGACTTTTCTACCTGTACCCATTCCAGTGTTAAAATGTTCTCGAAGTTGACTCCCAGGATCCACATAATTGGACCACAAGTTTTCAACTGATTTTTGTTGAAAATGAAACGAAGGTTAAATCGGAGTATTCAGAGCCCACAGGCATTTCGAGTGCCTTCGTTTTTAGTTTTCGTTAATTGATAATCTCGTTTCGAGTTACATTTCTCTCAAGAAAACCAATGATTGTCACAGTTAATAAATCTCGCAAATTTGGAGATTGAGTTTTACAAATTTTGTATTATTCCATCACCCAAATGTAACAAATACTGAAAAATTCTTCAGTGAAGGGAAACGTGGGATTTGCTTACGAACGAAGACGAATATACGTGAGAGTCAGGTACCACTTAATCACTCCATGAAAACATGATACAGAGTATACAAGGTAAACATGAGCACCCTGACACACTTGGCCTCGAACTTGGGAAGCAACCCTTTCTCATTTAGAGATGTGCTTAATTTTCTATGTTGACCAGCATTAAGCGAGGATTAGCCTGGACGTATTAACACAAGAATTCTTGGAGAAGAGATCATTCATCGTAAGAGACAAGCTGTTGGAAATTAATTAAATCCGCTACAATGGTAAAGGGCGAATTTACAAACGATTCATGAATATCTACAACGTTCAGCAATCCCTGGACCAAAAAAACGTCAAAAAATATATCCGACCAATTCGCTACGAAGATTTACTCGAGAAAAATGTAAAACTCAATACGACCAATAGTTTAAACAAAATAGTTTGCTACGACTCTTTACCTTTACGAAAAAAATATTAGAGGGGCCATTCGATAGACCAAGAAATCTGCAAGAGAAATATATCAACCAACAGACATATTTGAAAGACAACAAGAACAAGAAGAATATAGAAAAAATACCCGAGTCAATTATCATAGCGAGTAACGAAAATATTTTATAAAATTTATAATAAACGAAAACCAAGGGTTATCCATCATTATCAAGAGATATTTGTACCTAATATTTTCCGTTAAACTAAACTCTACTATCAACGAGAGAGAGACAGTGCGAGTCAATAATATAAACTATTTCGCAATTTCGGCCTAATCTTCGGTCGCGTAGTGATTAAAACAGCTAATGAGAAATTCGCGGGACCACAGTCTGAATTTTGCGAAGTGCTTGAAGTGATTAAAGGCAGAAAATAACAAATTCACAGGTATTGTCCACATACGTGTGAAAGTGAGCTCTGGGCTCACCATTCATAAAATCACTTCGTGTTGCACGTGATGTATTGTTATCAATGTAAGTTGACGTTCATCGGACTGTATAAAAATAGTTACACAAGAATAATATACATATATAAATATATAGATCACAGCATTTTGCATGAAAACTATATATAGATCGCATGTGTCATTCATCAAACACACTTTTGCTTCAAATACCATATTCGACAGTCGCAAGATAGCTCCCAATAAATATTTGTGGCACGTCGAATAATATCTGGTATCTACGGAGGGTCACGAGGTCCACAGTTGCCCACCATCGACATATTCATCCCTGAATACCATGCAAATTTGTGGCCTCATACAAGATTTATACCCTGCTGCGATAAACGTCGCCCTCTAGCGAACCCACAAATCGCTACCAAAAACAGAAATTTAATCGGTGGCATTTTTGACACCTATTCACACCACGAACGTGTCTGTTAAAATCCCTCAACCTAAAAGCGACCAAAATATGTTGCTGTAACGAGTATAATTGGGATTTTCTCCCCCGAAATCGATATTCCAGCTTAGGTGAGATAACGATTTCCTCAGCTGTGTCCTGTCAGCTGCAAGACGTCCTTTCTTGGTATTCCAGTCGTGCGAGAGTAATAGTTAGGGAGAAAAGCGAGAGAAATTCAACCATGCGAATGAAATCATCGTAAACGTAACTTCGGAGAGAATCTCAAGAGATGGAGAACTACTCTTCGTTGTGTCACGTTGAGGCGTTTCCGGATCTCGACATCCTGGCGACGTGCGTCTGCATCTCTCCTGCTCGTGTCCTTTCGTTATCATATCGTCGTAAAGTGTACAATTACCTTTGGGACAGTAATTACCGAAGGACACGTGCATCCTGAATTTATACGTCTCGCTGACTTCTCCATCGAAGCTCCACGCTGATACGACGCTATACAAAATCGTATCGTGATGTAATGCAGTAGGAATTAGATTTTGCCCAATAATTTCCGCAAGCCAATTAAATTCACCGCAATGACATCGACAAACTTCCGGTCAGGATTTTCTGTCGCTAATAATGAATTATATCAGGAAAAGTTGATGAGAATGCCGGTGGATTATTATAGAAGCTCGCTGTTTTCGTGTTGTTTAATGAAAACTCTACGGTAGTTATTCCAGTAACGTATAGCAAATAACAAACAGTCAACTCGTTGTTGTCTAACGACGAGACCGCCAAGCAACAGCACGATCTACGAGACTTTCGATCTGAATTAGCATTCAACTATTTGCATATTCAGGAGTTTCCCAAGCTTCGACGAACGAGCTTGTTTTCATTCGCTTCACTGACAAATTCCAGCCTGTCCAGTTTCTCTTTTACGAATAAAGTTGATTCTATTTTCCTTTGACGATACGAAAGTCAACGAATAGTGCTCAATATCATTTGGTTGCATAATTTAAATTGATGACCATAAAAACTGCAAAACCTTCTTCGAACTATGCAACAGAGGTTTCATCTCGAACTTTTGATCTTGGAGAAATTTTTAACCACATTAAAGTACTCAGTTCCAATTTTCCAACTTTGTCCTGGTTTGTATTTAGGAAGAAGATTCTTGGCTTTAGTCTGGGGTGGGTTGTCGCCATGGCGTACACGATAGTAGCAATTACCGCAAGCTAGAAGCTTTGTAAAAGAAATCCGATAACTAGAAATCGGGTTCTTTCTAGCGAGCTTCCCTCGTTCCTGGAAATGGGGTATTAAACCTAGAAGGGACGTGCACAGGTCTTCCACCTGACGAGTTAATAGTCTGAAAAGGACGTTTCGTCATGGTCCATGAATATAACCAATCCTTCATAAAACGAATTTCAGCCTGTCATACAGATTTCCTATAATTATCCATCCACATCAATTTTGCAGGAATACAATACTAAAAAGAGCCAGATTAAACAAAAAAAACATCCTAAAAAAAAGCATAATTTTCGTCAGAACATTATCAGGATTTTGCGTAACTCGATTTGAAACTGACATGAAAATGCAATTAAGTCCTGGCAGTTTGAAACAGAATTTGATCTCGATACATTATCGGATAACATATTAAACTCAAGTGATACTAGCCTAAAGGCTGAGCGTGAACTTTTACGTTGATCCGTGAAAAACACAGGAACACTCTGTGTATAGATATCAGCTGTATAACATTATTTTATTCAGTCGAACATGGAACTTCAGTGTGAAATTATATAATCATGTTACTCCTTCTGTTAACTTTGTTCATCCGGACGAGTCGCAAATGTTAATAATCTCTTTCGCTCCCCATCTATTAAATCATAATACGCATATAAGTGCTCATACATAAGCCTTTTAACGTTAGGCAAAATTTCAAGCTTCTCTCAATTACGTCAATTGGTGAGAAATTCAGATTTACTTTGTGCACGTCCAGTTATCAGAATGCCACATGTTCTGTTAATCGAAACATCTATCTGAGAACCGCTAGCAGCAATAGAATAGTATTCAAAGGATCCGTTGCTTAAACCGTTGCACAAGTATGTCATGTAGAATCCGAATAATTTAAGCGGTGGTTTAAGGTATCTCTGAGATTCAAGCTAAATCCAAAATCTCGTGTTCTCAGTTTGTAACCACATCCCTGGTAATTCAATCCTATACATATCTGTTCAGTTCATATGATATGTTTGTTGCTAAACACCCTACGGTTGGGTTTCTCCGAGTTAGACCCTTCAGCAGGTTCTATTTTTTCTCAGCGTTTCTTCTATTCTTTCAGTCTCGTAAAAGACAGATCTTCCTGGATTTGCACACCTCGTGCAGACTGTTGTGATTCTAGGAAGGAATGAATCCTGCTCTTTCACTGACTGACAT
Organism: Odontocolon sp. PSUC_FEM 10030002; assembly: GCA_018906895.1. Lineage (NCBI taxonomy): Eukaryota > Metazoa > Arthropoda > Insecta > Hymenoptera > Ichneumonidae > Odontocolon > Odontocolon sp. PSUC_FEM 10030002. The sequence goes on from JABMBT010058850.1 coordinate 9,143, forward strand.
GACATTCCCATAAATATACGGGGATGCATATCGTCGGGGATTGGTACGAGAAACGACACCACTAAATCTGGATGGGGGATCTTTTTCCAAGGACTCTCAAGAAACCTTCTTCAACCCATCATTTCAGACTTTTTTTCACTGCTGCTAGTTTTGCTACGGTTCTAGCCTTTAAAGTATATCTCTCGAGGGAGTTATGCGGAAGAGGAAGATCAGGAAAAAAATTGAAGAGCCTCAGGACACTGCTTGGAAACGAATAATAGAAGTTCCTAGAAATAACGTTTGTCTTAATTATATTGCGTAGATAACTGCACATTTCTTTGAACTTTGAACTTTTTATCTCTTAATTGAATTCAGTAAAATGGAAAATGATGTAATTCTTGGGGTTAATTTTTACAGTTTAATTCTGTACAACGGATTTCTTGCGAATCCTGCCTTAAGGAAATAATGGAAGGTTGTCGGTGGAAAAAACATTTATATTCATTTTGTCCTGTAACAGCAAGTGTTCTCTCTGAGCTCCGGAATCGTAAATGAGGGTAAGCTTTCTTTTCTTTCCGCAATGAAATTTAGCACAATGGAAAAGAATGAAAGAAAAAGGTACAGAAAAAAGTTGTAGGCTTTTCTCGAGAATTCGAAACTGTCCCGAACTTTTGGCCTAATTTCCTCAGTTAAATCCGAAATGGGATTTAACACAAATGGCATTAAAATGGATTACGAGACTGTTAGAGGTTTGCGACAATTTTTGAAGCTAAACCTTATTCTTCGGAACATCCTCGCACCCTCGAAAATTTCAGAGGGGGCGATAAAGCTTAGCTGTTATACGTATCGTAAATCACTTAAATCGAGACTTATCCGAATTCAATTCACTCGCTCAAATGTATTTTCACCAATATTTTCACGTTTCTGATTTTCTGCAACATCTCTGATTAATTCTGAAATTTCTTAATTAGAATAAAAAATGTATAATTATTCAATTGCGTAAAATAAATGATGAATTCTGTGGAATTATTTCTTAATTATACTTTTGAGTGATGTGTTACTGGTTTTGGTACTAGCAAGCATCTGTGATCGATCGTCGTCTAAATCGAGCCACTCTGAATATTTCAACCTCAAACCACTAGCGATATTTCAATTTCTCAAGCGCGCAGTTGACTTGGTACTGGGTAACACCAAATTGCAAAGGAGCCGCATGATATATCTATACAGCTTTCGGAATACGTGGGTGAATCACATAAATCAGAATGCGGTGATGGGGATGCGCTCAACCGATAGGTATAAGAACTTGTACGTTATAGAGAAAATATGGTAGCAGTGGAGAGCGATTTCAGGTCGTCAAATGGTACGAGATAATCTACCGAGATGGGTCTGTAAATTGCGTTATTTTATTTTTATTCATATATGTGAGTTTTTTTTAGCCACTGTGAGACAAAATCTTTTTCTTCTTATTCAATCGTATTCATCAATCTTTTACCATCATTTTATACATATATTTTTTTTTCATCCATAAAATTGCTGATAAATCGTGAATTTGATGTAAAAACATAAATTTCCAATTGACAATTCAGACGATTCGAAGAGACGGAGATCTCGGTTAACAGTTGACACAATGAGTGAGTAGGTGAAAAAAGGGTAAAGTCGTAGAGGTAGGATCTATCTACGAAGTTGGTCCTCTTGAGTGAGAACGGACGATTTAGAGCCTTGTTGGCCAAGCAAGACATACATCAACCAGCGGCAACAACGCCAAGAGTCACGAGGGTGTAGAATGTTTCTACTCGTTCCTTCGGGCAATGTGTCTTGGTCACTGCTCTCCAGGGAGTTGTGGTCGTTGCGTGAAAGAGCCGTCTCCACTGTTGCTGCTGTCCACCAGATACGCCGATGGACCAAAGTTTCCCAGGGTTCGCAAGGCAATAGTTTGTCGTATGAGAGTATAGTAATATAGCTATCTCCCGAAGCAATGAACTCGGCTATCCTTAGAAATACATTGCTATATAAACCAAACGGAAACTATTCCAAATTTTATTACATCTTTCTTCTTTTCTTCCACCTTCTTTATCTCTTCTAATCCCAATGAAGTGCCTATTTCACCCTCTTATGCCATAGAAACATTTTTATTTCCTCAATAATTTTTTTACTATATTTTTTTTCTTGACTCATCCTATCATTTTTCAAGTGTGTATATATGAAGCTTCCACTTGTATTTCTTGTGGCACTCGGTTGAATGGTATCTGGTTTGAGTATCTCGCGGGGCTGTAGTTCAACGTGGATCGAACTATAGATCGTTGCATCCACATCATACACCGAACGATGTTAACTCCGTCTTGGGTTTTCGTACATATTATATAGAAGCAAGAAGCGGTGGAGCATGAGAAGGTGGATGAGGAGGAGGAGTTATTGGTGGTCGACCAGGGAATCGAGAGGATCGATTGGAGGGTTGAGTCGGTTTCGAGTGAAGCTTACTACACGCGTACTGAAGTCCCCTCACTAGAGCAAAGGAAGATGAGTCTCCAGCAACCTCCCTGGGGAGCTTCTTCCTGGTTCTAGATCGACCTCGCGGGGCGCCATACACCGTATCGCATACTCCTTCGTCTGCTCGGTGTCCACTTTCGCTACGAGCGATTTAATTAAGGTTGCATAATGCCACTGTGGACCTGCTCGTTGATTGCCTTCCAGTTCACTGTCGCCTCGACATCCAGACGCCAAGGCACTTCCTCACTCGATGGTTCTCTCTCAATTTCTCAGGAAATAGCAATCAGCCGAAAAAAAAAAAAAAAAAAAAAAAAAATACACAAGATATAGATGTT
>JABMBT010058961.1:0-11936 GCA_018906895.1 Odontocolon sp. PSUC_FEM 10030002
ATTATTCTTTTTTTCATTCCTTTCGTGAACTTCCTTCGTTCATTTAATTATATCCCGCCAAGCTCTGCTTAATATACTTATAGCATTATGAATTTCACGCACACGCGCGCGTGTCCATGAGTACCAGTGAAGAAAAAGTTTTTGAGGAATTTTTCCTCGAGGCGGTGAAGCGGCTGCACGCCGTTGCCAGTGACGAGTGAGCGTCGATTAGTCAAATTACTTTTCACCATTTTCACTCGCAGCATTTCTACCTCTCTATCTCTTTCTGGTACTCACACAATGTGCACTGATCTCGGTTTACGATCACACGTACAGTTAGTTATAGGGTTTGAGAGACTATTCGGTAGGTGTATTATTCTTCGTTCTAAAGCGCCAAGTCTTCTCTGCCAGAAAAGAAATGCCTAGGTGTGAGGCAAAAAAAATTGCAAAGGATCTCGCACTTCATTCACATCAGAGCGCCCTTTAGGAGTGGGGGGAAGCTTCTTATCGAGAAGCGAGAACCAACGAACTTATGCACGTCTCGATAACTTCCGGACTGTAATCTTCGACGAAGTTTCCAGCCTGGTCTTCTCAGGCCGCCGTCCCTTGCTTTCTCACTCTCACCCCTGTCTCTGTCTCAACAGTCTGGACCCTCACCTTTGTACAACCTCCATCGCTCTCGTTTATATTCTCACATCTTAACATTACAGCAATAACTCCACGCCCGTCGTTCAATACACTTTTCTGTACTATTCCAGATTATTTTCAAAATGAAATTGCAGAAAAACAGATGTAAGGTTTATTAACATGAAGCCGACTGTTGGAAATATTGTATGCGTTTAGATATTCAAGAAACAAATATCTTAACAAATATAAAGGATCTGTAAATACCTCGTCGACAAGTGGTCTGATTCATCGATATAAATTAGTATTTATTAACCCGTCAATTTATAATGATTCAGCGACTCGACGAAATCTTACGAAATGTCTGTTGCATGCTCGGAGGATTCATAAGAGTTTCTTTTACAATTTTTTCATATTTTGTCCCACTTTTTTTTTACATGTTTACTGTACTTGTTCACTTTTTAAATGCATTCCTCCTGAGCGACATCGTGCTTCGGAGGATTAATGAATGCAGAAGCCTCATGTGGTGTTCAGACAACGGCTCGTTCTGAGAATCCTTCACTCTTTCACGACTTTATTATCGAATAACCCGGGGGCGCTTGTCGAGTGTTCACTGTACGAAGATTCCGCAGGTAGCCATGAGCAGCTTCACCCGGGTAGCCTTTCCAATAACGAGGGGCACGGCAAGATGCCTTCGACGACAGGGGACTCGCGGACAAAACGTGTTTAGCAACGATAAGCAGGATAATTGACGGACGCTGAGATGGCTAAAGGAGTAAGGGTTCTGGCACACTGCTTCGAAGATTAAGGAAAAGTTGTTGGTAACGTGGCGCTGTGAAAGAAGCAAGAGTATCGAAGCCCGTCCAAACTCCAACTATCTTGGCTTCGACTTCGAAGTGACGGGAAAGAAAAGAAAAAGAAAGAGAAAAAAAATAACGGATAAACGTCTCGATGCTTCAGAATAGCATGTTCCTTTCTCGAAAGTCAGAGAATTTTCGCTTCAAAACTTATATTTACTACATCTACTATACATCCAGGATATGGTTACATATCTACTGCTCTACTAGCAAGGATTAGATTCGACTACCCATGTCACGTATACGCACCCTCACGCGGCCGTGATCGTCTAATACCCCGGAGTCTCGCCAACCCGTTTCACTTTGGCTCCGGAACTTTGGAAGATAGAGGGATGGCAGATAGAACAAACATTAATCCCATTGTCTTCGGCTGCAGTTTCTCTGTGCCAAACTACCTGCTAACGCTCCGGGTGTGCTTTCCAGAAGCACATATATGATTCTGGTTCTCTAGGCTGCGTGTCTAACCTGTGTACGTTCGTTATGCTCTACTCGACACCCTTGACGCTGCGTTGTACAGTTTACAGATGCAGCAGGGGCGTGCTGGCGCGTATGAATTTTCCGCGTAACTCACAGCATTGTCGTGCCACATAGCATAGGTATACTACACTCCAAAGCTCGCCAGGTTCGCGAATGCGTATATTATGTATAATACGTATGTATATGTATAAGATTGTACGTGCTGACAGTCGAAGGAGCTAACGAAATTCACATATGAGCGAAGACGGGATATGCATATTGTTCAACGAACTCAGGTGCATAATGTAATGGGAAATTTAATAATTGACATTGCAGATGTAATTCGGAAATGTAACGTGTCGAAAGGAATAAAACAAAAGCGTGAGAAAAGTTGCTTCGTTTAGAGTGGATGTCATTGATACATTATTAGTAGTTTGAAGAATTTCGATCTTGAAAAATAGATAGCCATGTTTCCAGTCGTCAAGTGTACGATATTGGGGTAAGAATGTGAGATAACCAACGAAACTCTATTCGGTGTTGCAAAACGCGATGGGGAGTAAATATAACTCCAGGCACAGTCACCATGTCCTCGAAACTGGTGAAATGGGCTCGTCCGCGGATATCACACGAGGTTATGGTAACAGCAGCTTCGATGGTGGCTATTCGATGGTCCCCGGCGTTTTCTCCAGAAAATACTGCAGTGCAAACAGAAAGTCTCCTGTCTAGCTTCGCCCGGACTTAGCTGACTTATTTATGTATGAAACTGTCGTATAACCAACACGCAGGATGGATGCACATATACAACCCTATTTTGTCTTCTTCTTTTTCTTCAACTCCCTGTGCTCCATGCTGGTTGATGCCTTCACGCTTGGTTCCAATGTCTTCGTATATGTACTGCCGTGCACCTCTGCCGAAGAGCAAACTTGTACGTTATTCATACGTCGCGGATGAGCGATGGATATCTGTCTCGGTTTCGTCCACCCGACGAATCTCCGGCTTTTTCGACCTCCAGACTTTTTCACTATCTTTATTTTACCCTTACTGCTCTCTCACATTCGTACTTTTCCACCTATATCCCGTGCTTGGCTGTCGCGTGCACGAAGAGGTGTAAGAAACTTCCTAGGAAAAGTTTTGCCGCGTCTCAGCGTAATAGAAGTCGCTGGATGTCCAGCAGCACATGCAGTCATGGATATACGCGCAGAGGAACTTGTCACGGATGAGTATTTCTGATGTGCTGATTTTTTACAGGTTGAAATAACTGAAACACTGTGTGCCCTTTTAGCCATATTCGGTATGTGAATAGAAGCACAGATAATAATCATACGGGGAACTGCAAACGATAATATGAAAAATACATGCACTAATTGTCCAACATACTTATCTATTAGAATCGCGAATTACCCTTGACACGGTTCCTCGCCAAAGATAGACATAAGAGAAAAAAAATTGGGTTCGGGATTCATCGATGAGGTGGTTTATGTATGAAATATTGCACAGTCTTGGTCGTGTCTTCGGTGGCCGTTGCAATCATAATAGAACTGCGTACCGGAAGTACATAGGGTAAGATATTAGACGATATTTCTGCTATTGAACTAAAGGGATAGAAGGTATAAAGTGGTAGAACGGCTGTAAAATTGGAAATTAAATGGTATGTATAGTGGATAAGCAGAGAATCGCGCGGTGGTGTAGTGGTACTGGCGTTACTGCATGGGTCGAGTGAATTATGGGACAATTAGTTCCGGCAGATACATAAGCCTTGGAGGTTCAGAGGCGCAGCCTCTTAGTCTCTCGGTTGCATTCTCTCCTTCTCTATCTCGCTGCCCACTATATGCAGTGGTCCCGCATCGTGAAGCTAAACGGCTAACTGCAATGCCCACTAGGGACTCTATAACTGACATTCTAATAGCCGATGAGCGTCACTGTGCGGATCCGGTACAGAATCGCACTTCAACTGTCCGATAACGATGCGTTCCGAACCAATCACACCATAGGTCTTATGGTAATGGCGCAAAGCTGCCGACTTGCTTTCATTCGGTTGCCGTGCATCGAATGCCAAGGACAAAGTACAGACGAGTCATTAACCACCACTGCTCCAGTGTTCTTTGTGTCTGGTCCAGCTATCACACCCTTCTTGCGCCACCTAGACGACCGTCCAACCAATCTCCCTTTACTCTCGCGCCCTATTGCAGCTTCGTGCACACATCTGTATACAGTACGCTCGATACTCGTTACATTCCACGTCAGTTTCTGTGCATACGAGATAAAATGAAGCATGAGAGTCAGGAATTTCATGTAATTAAGAAAACGAAATACGAATCAAATACGTATTTCGCACAGTTGATTATTTATTGCAATCATCTGTCACACGTCTGCATCGGAAATGATGACTCAGTATGAACCATGGTAAATTATAAATATCTATTTCAGGAAAAAAAAGTTTTTTTTTCTCATTAAGTCTGAGCCTTCTGTATGGGAAAGCATATTTCTGTGTAAGCCTCGTTTCCTTATGGAGGTAGACGAATTGAAAACTGCATGCACCCTTGCTCTCGACATTGTCTTTTCGACCATCATCATCATCGTTTCGTCATTATTTCACACACACCTCCAACTTTTCTTCACCCGTCTAAGAGAACCACGTATGGTGAACCCAACTCCATTTTAGTGTCTCATTCTCTAGTGTACCCATCCTTCATATTTTAAGAGCCCATTACCCGTTTTTCTTATTCTTCCCCGTATTGTCAATATTCACCCTCGTTCACTCAGCAGACCCTCCCTCCTCGTTTCACCGGAGCAACGGTGCCACCACAGAAAATCCATGGAGGACTCGCGATTCCGAGAAGTTCAGTTTTTTCCACAACGCACTCCGGTTGTAAAAATTCACTTAATATAATGTTATTATGATGGAAGTTTACGACCCTTGAATATGCTGTTTTCCTTATGTTTTTTTTTATTTTTTTATTTTTTGTAGCATCAACCACCTTTCAGTGACGTTGTCAACACAGTTGGCTGAATGAGCGATGAGAAAACAATATTCGCGAGCCAAATATATTCCGCCAGAGCCATCCGCGCTACAGCGCCGGTCGCGAGGGGAACAATTCCCCAATTCGTCTCCCGGCAACTAAAAAAGCACTATTCTCGTCAAACGTCGCTGGCGATTCGATATATAATATCGTTCTCTCGTGCAGATCGTCACTCAGGCGTCGACATAGCAATTTTGTCGAATCGATTGATCCTCCCGTGCTACCTTCGCACACTTGGTAGGGGAAAAAAAAATAACCGGACTAGTATTTTATATTTCCCTGGGTCAAACACACGTCACGCTCGTCGCATCGAATAATTGTGGTTGACGGTGACCTCGCAAAATAGAAAAAAAAAGATAAAAAATAGTAGAAAAAAAAAACGAGGGAAATGGAGAAAAAAATAAAACGAGAAGCATGAGCGGTTCTGTGAGTGCAGAAGAATATTCGATTTATCGCTCCCGTTCATTCTTCCTTGTTCGAAAATCAACATCCGAAAAATTCTCGTTAACGAATATTTGTCATTTTTTAACTAACAAAAGTGAAAATATCGAAGAAAAAAGGCAGCGACAGATAGATTTCCAGGATTCAATCCGAATGATGACAATCCGGAAATTGTTCTGTGGTTACTTTACCATTTTCATTTTCTTTCGTTTCAGAAACAGGAAATCGAGCAGTTGAGTTCTGCGGAACGATGTCACATGGAGAGAAAAGAGTTTGGAGCTGCGACTGCGCTGGAAACTCGTCGACCTGATTAATGGCTCCACTAATCGAATAAATAATCCGACATCTGTCCCGCGAGTGCGTTCGAGAGAATAAAGAGCGAGAAAGTGCCGCGTCGTGTCTGCTCGTTTCTCGTTCCACCACTAGCCCAGCGTTTACGCTTTTTCTTCGGCTTCTTCTTCACACCGACACAGACAACTCTTGAGTATATCCAGTTCAGTAGAGTTACAAGCGTGCTGCGAGGCCAGTGCTCGAGATCTGCTCTCTTCTTCCACGCCTTTGGATCTCTTTCCTTTTTCTTTACTCTGTGAAGAAGGGACAAAGTGGAAGTGAATGAGTGCAAAGGGCGGATGAGGGAGCACGAGAGCGGCGAACGTAGTGAGACAAACGAAAGAGGGTAAAGAAAAAGAAGCGAATAACAGAGGAAAGAAACGAACGACCGGGCGCAGAGACAGCCTGAGCGCCCTGGCGTGACTCCGGAGTGGCAATTAGAAGGATTGATGATTTCGTCTCGACGTGGCTCGACTTGCTCGCCAGTTCTCTTTCCGCGTCTTTACTGTTTCTTACCACTCGATTCCTTCACACCGGCAACTGTGTATAACGCTCTGCCGGGGAAAATTTGCTGGCATCAGTAAGGACCCAGTTACGGATACAATAGAGAAACTCGGCCCTGAAAACCTACGAGTAAAAAATGGCTTAATGGAAAAGCAACAAAAGATAAAAAAGAAAGAAAAAAAAACATTACGCCGTACCATTGTCGCAATTATAGGGAAACCCGGTACATAACTATCCTATACATTTGTTGGCTCGCGTTATTCGGCACAGCGTTAATATGCTTATATATGTTTTCGCTTTCGAAACGCGAAACACGCTCATAAATCAATGTTCTATCCGCTCTTCGTGGGTGCAGAGCGGCGCTTCGCTTTCAGAACCGACAGGCTGCCGCCACCACGGCCGCTGCGCTGCTACCGCTACGGTGCACGACATCTCACTAGCTCGCTGGAGCTTAATTTGACGTTTTAGAGTTGTACGTTAGTAGAACGCACCGTGACTACTTCAATACATTCGTTCTCATTCGAGCTATACCAATAGCTTTGGGTGAAGATGACTAGCTTGGTACAGTGGCTGCTAGGAGATTCTTCAGAAACCAAAGCTGCGACTGTAGCATGCTAGTTAGTTTCATCAAAAATCGTGATACGTTCCTTTCGGTCGGAGGATCCTCCGCATCGCGATGGTCTCTGTTGTATACTCACTTTCCTTGTCACTATTTCACTCTTTCGTTCTGTCACGCTTCAGCCGTCTGGTTACTTGTATCATCTTCTCTCGCCTCTCGTTTCTGTGGACACGACCACGCTTCCGCACGAGCGGGTTTTTCGCCACGCGCGACTATATCTTCCTCTTTCTACTGGCCGTCGTTGGCTTCGCGCCTCGCTAGTCGGATACACGCGGCAAAGCTCAAACCAGTCAAAAGCTTCCGCGCTCGTGTGCACCCGCGTCCAAGCGGACAGCTCCCTCGTGAGGGACTGCTTATAAGCCGCTTCTCCACCTATCTTTCTTTCACTCAGACTCTTCACGGATATACGCTTGTCTCTCTTTGTATACATGTCGTCAGCGGCTCACGCGTACGTCTGTCTCGCAATCTGCTCAACGAGACAGCATCGCAAGTCGAGCAATATAAAATGACGAATATGACGTGACAGGGTTTAGTATATAATGGGTATAATTGACAAGCAGTGAAAAAGAGTATCGAATATCACTGATTATGCAGAACCGTTTATCGGTCTGTCAATTCGAGCTAGATAAAACATAATGCGAGCATTTGAGTTATTTCCAAAGGAAATGGCATTTTCCGCATCAGTTTGACTTTTTTTTCTGGTACAGTAATATTTGGTTTATAAAAATGTTATTAGTCCCTTGAGATTAGCGGAGTGGGCTTGGATGTAGCTTTCAGCCATCCAGTTAGATATTTGTTATGAGAAGAATCGGTCTTGGTACCAACAAGCAGACTAGCAGAGCATCAACTATGTAATCAGTTGAAGAGAGCTTACTCGGAGCAAAAGGAAGCTCGGCGTCAGAGCCCATGCGTTCCAGCTGTCGAGCTGGCGTCACAATGAGACCGAGAAACATTCGTACTTCACTGCCGAGATATATAGCCATCTCACAGACTCTCTTCGTAGCGTTGTGTATCTGGTCGGTGATGTGCTGGTACCGTCTGCTTCAAATGTTTCTTTCTCGAATCTCGCGCGTTTGTGTATCAGTGGAAACCGATTCTGTAAATGCTGAGCATCTCTCTGTTGCATAGCTATCTTTCGCGCTGTCTCCCGATCTCTCTTTCTGTCCACTTCACTCTTATTCGTACCAACATTCGACGAGCTTACATTCTCTTTCTTCCCCTTTGGCCTCGTTTATTCGCTATAATCTGTTCTCTTTCTCTATTCCTATCTGTCAGTCTTTTCCTCTCCTTCTCAGTCGGGATATTTCAATGAAACGGACTGGTTCCCTATACAACTGCCAGTTGATGTTCACTAGCAAAACTGTAGTCAGCCAGTTAGTTCATCGTGCGGAATCTCAATTCTACCATGCTCTTATATTTTTACCACTGGCGATTTCTCGACGTGCTATAGTATAGTTGGGTCACACTGCTGCACAAAATATGTTTGACACTGGTCTCCTGATGTCCACAGACTTAAAAAAACGACCCTGTATCTAGAAAGACATTGCGCCATAAAGAAGTAACGGTTTTGTCCCTTGGATCCTCTTCGCATCACATTCCCATTTAGACTTTTATTTTCTCTCTCTGTTCCTCTGTTTCTCTTCGTCGCTGTTTTACACGCCTTTTAATAATATATTATCAGCGTGTTCTACACGCATCCCTGGATCTCCGTCCAACTTTTGTGTTAGGGTTGGCTGGTTAGTTTGCGAAACTGTTGAAGTCTTCTTTCTGTCATGTGGTGCGACTATATGTATAGCTAAAGATAAAAAGGAAAGAAGTGAAGAAGAACAAGAAGAAGAACGGGAAAAATAAAGCTGAGTGAGACATATTCGCTATGTTGCAATCCACTCGGGGACACTGTTCGCTAAATATATAACTTCGAAGTAAGGGAAGAGAAAGTGTTTGAGAAGAGTCGTCCCTACTTGTGCTACCAAGCCACGTAATAAACTAACAGCGACTCGGAATGTCGATAAGAGAAAACACAAAGCACAAGCTTGTAGCATGAAAAAAATGTCCTGGATCTCATTTCATGTTCCTAATTACAGATTTATTTCATGGAAGATCTTTCAGTCTGTCTGTAATTTAATCGACATTTTATTCTTCTCAGCAAAGTATCCAGTCAATTTATTTATAGAAAGTTGAATTTACAAAAGATTTAAACTTTAACGACCTCGAAGTGGGTGAAACTTGGAACGAAATCCAAACTATTGTCTTTGTTCCATTTTCCCGATCGTTGCCACAGATCTTCAAGAGCAAAGTCCGAAGTATTGGAGTTTCGTCCAATGGTCGTTCATCCCAAGAGCCGCAAGACACTTGGCAAGTGAAGCCTCCGAAATGATCAAACGTCTGTTTCCCGAGTCGCATCTCTAACTAACCAAGAGGTGTTTCCGATGCTGGTCGACTAGTAGTTAGAGTCTTCGACCTGACTAGATTCTCGTTCTCTCCTCCGGGTCTCTATTCTCACACTTGGAGTTCTTGTTATTCTCGTTCGTCTCAGGTTCAGCCTCCAACTCTCGCCTCTGTCTCTGCCACTCTTCCTTTCGCGATCCTCGAGTTCGCATTATCTTTACTATATCTATACTACCCTTCCGCACGTCGTACAGGGACAGACGTCGACGACCACGACGCGGTGCAAGTCGAACCCACTCATTAGCGTAACCTGCGCGCACCGAGGAAACTTGCTGGAACTGCACGGTTTCATCCATACCTCTCAGGAAAGCTGCACGAGTACCGGGCATCGACAACGAGGACGTTCCTTCGTCCTTCTATATACTTGAACGATTCTCACGAAGAAACTGACCGACTTGCTGTAATGTCTGCTCGTGACAGTAACAAAATTTTAATGAACCAGGCAGTTTCACCGTGTAGTCCCGATATATCTCCCTGGTCCACAGCCCGCCACAAGTCTACAATATCGTCGACTAACTATCGTGATCAGACTCTCGTTAGGACAAATGAACTATTTGATTATACGGAAAAGATGATCCTACCGAGTTCCGCTTTTGGCTCTGTACTATTGATTTTGCATACTTTTCATAATTCCGTCACTGGACCGTCACTGGACCCCGGTGATTAGAGTGTTGCGACCTTAAACGAGAGTACCCGATCGCCTGAGGATTAAAGAAGAGAAAACGTAATGGCTGAGATTTCCCCGCGCCGATATTCGCGTGGATTGACATGCAACAAAGCTGGGAAAGTTTGACAACCGACGAGCGGTAGAACAATGCGTTGGTCGGAGTCTCTGGACCAGTCACTAACCCCGCATTCTTTTTTTTCGCTGGTGTATCCGTCGCTCTGGTTCGCAGGATCGAAACGAGTACAACGGAGTGTAGTGGTAAGCGACTCGGCATCCCGGGAACGACACGGCTCGACGCTTGTTCGCCGTAGACGTACGGCCGGCTATGCAACGGGATGTACCCCGAGTCTCTCTACTGAAGCTGCTGGTTCGTTTGTACAGTGCGTCAACGTAATACAGAGCTATCCTCTCACTTTCTCGTGTACAGGTATACCGTGTCTACTATACGCCACGCAGTATAGTAACAGGGGAATGGAGAATATACGAACGTGCTCGCAGGGACGTTGAGGACCGCGCCTCCATTATTTAGAGTAGCCCGCGTCGTCGTCCGCGTCCGCGGTGCGGAGAACGACCGGCACAAGATACACCGAAAGAACTGACGGTGAACGCGATTTATGCGTCGAGTCGACACGAGCGTTGTTCACTCGCGCTTTTTGCACGCATGCACGTAGATGTTTTACTGCACACTGACGTCGAAGTACGGTATCCAGATATGATTCTCTACGTACGTGAATATAGTGTACCAGCCTCAGTTGTACAGGTCGCTGGTTCAAGAGTGTATGTCAACCTTGTACATAATTTTAACCCGTAAATTATTCCTAACTAGGAGTAACTGTGAATCCGGTTAGAATATTTCTAAATATCCGCCAAGCGATGTCGTCTATGTTTATTTATATTTATGAACTTATTTTCATAATCATTCTTCATTCGATGATTTAATGATAATCGTCGCTATTCAATATTTCTTCATTTTTCTCTATATATAAATCTGTTTTATGCCGAAAAACTAGAATTTTATGACAAGTAGAGAAAGAAGGATAACCAATGTCCCAGAAAGGTGACACGAATGTAGGTTAAATAAAATATTAAAGTCGTCCGTGATAGGGGAAAGACCTCGAGCAATTGTAACGAATGCTCGTGCAGGGGAGCTGTCCTACTCACCGCAATTCTGTCAGCAACAGAGATGGTATCCGATGTATTTTTCAAACTTTAAATACCGCTACGGGCCCGTATGTTCCACTGAGATGGAAATGCTGAGGACAGAGAGCAACAGAAATGCATGCGTGCGATAAACAACCCCCATGCCATTCTACGAATACACAGAGCGCTCAGTTCGCCACGGGATATAGTTTAGTTATTGCAGTATGTACGTACTATAGAAATGAGCACGACTGACAGAACGAAGTGTAACTCTCCATGCGGATTCTCTCTTTTGCCGCAAGTCCACTTTATCATACGAGTGCCTAAGATACTTGTACGTTTATGCAAGTGTACTGTGCCTATACAGTACATACTGCAGTTGGCATGTTCATCGTGTAGTGCATGCAAGACTATGTTGTCCGGGACTAGTGTTGAGGCTGTGTGTATCATACGCACTCCCGCATAAAAGTGCGTTCATCACGAGCGAGCGTGTACTCACTTTATAGGCACAGATACACATGTGCACCCAGGTATACGTCATAACGCTCGTGACTTCTTCAATGCACTCGTATGTACTTTCTGTTCCTGTGCGTTATTCTTTATACACGTATGGACATTCAAAGACCCGTGACTTCCCCACGGCATACTCCGAGAGGTCGTCCTGTCATTTGAGTTTCGGTTTATTAATGCGTTGGAATGTATTTTACATTTTAAACGCAAGTGCATATGCATTACAAAGTACAATGTATCTCTGTATTTCAGAGAAATGCCCACTATGTTTTATCTTTGAACTGCAATAGAGTATCCAACTGGTAAAGTGTTCTTTTGTATTGTTATACCTATATAAATAT
>JABMBT010059072.1:0-11936 GCA_018906895.1 Odontocolon sp. PSUC_FEM 10030002
ACTTGACTTCATTGGAGTTATTTTCAAAGGCGGGGTTTGTCCCTCGATTACTAAATAAATAATTACGGGGTAATTTTTACTATTTCTCTTCGTGTATGTCAACTACCATAGTAGTATACAATTCGATGAACGAAATTTATATTAGAGGTATGCAGCTAGAAGAGGCAAAAACGAAAACCGCGTCGAGTGGGGCTAATATACGGAAATGGATTATTGAAACTACGAGTATCCTTGGGGCACACTTATTCGCATCTCCAATGTGCTCGACATTGTCTCGCTCTCCCCTCATTTCACCTTTATCACTATATCTGCATCTTTCTCTAGCTTTAGTCGATTCAACAATTCCCAATTCGATCTCTCGTGTCCCTTCAGTACTTTTCCTCTTCCTTCTCTAGATTTCTATATCCTCATCCCTTCTTTATATCATTCGCAGTCTGCAGCTCGGTATTCGACTGATCCATTGATTTATTTAATAAATAGTGCGCCCGAGCGGTGCGGCATTTATATTAAAGCAAAGCCGCGCGTTCGACTCGCGCACGTCCTCAAACGTACTATATATACATATATATATACATAGTATGAATACCAACATGGGCATCTCGTCGTCGTGTCGCGTGAGCGACGATTTATTGGATATTGTGGGCGCCCGGCTACAGCTGGAAGCGCGGCTTTGAGTAGCAAAAATCGCTTTTGTATGACTGTATGTGTGTGTGTGTATTTCTCGCATCAGGAAACGGTGAGTCCTCGAGTTCTGTGGTATTGCCGCGAGGGAGGATATAGGTCTATCGAGGACTGCGGTCCCGATTGTAATCGTGCCGCTGTTCCTCTTTTCATTCTTTTTCCCTTTTTCTCTTCCAGCACATTCTTTTTTTTTTTTTTTTATCTTCTATCATACATATATTCCGGTGTATAGCTTTCATCACGCTTCTCATCGTTGCTCTTTTCGCACGCAATATTTTCACATTGTGTCGTTGAATCTGTCGATGCAAAAATTGTCAATATCAACATTTGCAAATTGCAAATAATATGAATTTGAATAACATTTAATTACCTTATCAATTGTTATCATTCGATGTAGGAATATCGGGTGGAATGTGAAATTTGAAATTTTCGACTCATCTCGAAACGCTTATGATATTTTTCTCTGTTAAATTTAAATCGTACCTGTTCAACTTCACATACACCGAGAGAGAATACTCTTAGCGTTTAATTAGTCTTCAATGAAAGACGAGTAAAATTAATATCTTGATTAGTAAAATTTACAGTGTCGATAATAAATTATGTAAAAAACCTGAAAATTTATACCGAGCATATAATGCAATTTTACTAGTGAAGATACAAATTTCATCTTAAATTTCATCGTTTCATAATTTTTTGAAGCTCGGAGTATCCCGTTACAATTTTTTCACTATAATTTTTATGAAAGAAATCTCTCACTGTGTCTGTCCAAATGTTTTAATATCAAAATTGGTAGATAAAGTGCTAACTTTTGGTAACAATTTAGATACGCAAGTTGGAGCTTAAGATTTTACAAGTTGAGAGCCTTCTTCGTGTATTGCCGCGGCGTAGCGCAATAAAGGATCGAGACTGGCTCAATCTAAACATCCTGTCTTCGCGGCATCGGTGGTCTTCGTAGTATCATCACATGTACGATTGGATAGAGAGGAATCTATCTGTATAGTCTGCCGTTATACAACCAGCTGAAGCAAGGCCGAATAGCTCGACGTGAAGTCTGAGGGTTCGATATATAGCGTGCTGTGCTGCACAAACATCGATGTTACTATCGGAAAGCATTCGACTGGATGTTATACGCAGAAACGTTTCATCGTATACACGTTGTGCACACAATGTAGTACGATAGTATAATATACGATTCACTATATTGCCATGAATGCTTCGAAAACCCGAAGAGGCTTATCTTTCCATATCCACAAATCGATATCAAACAGCTGGCTTCGAAAACCCAATATAAAATAATAAATTCTGCAGTCTGACAGGTTTATATATGATTATTTGTGTGTGTGTTTTTTTTATTATTATTATATGCGTACAACTCGAGAATCGAAGAATCAAATCCTTTGTTTACCGAAAAGCTGTCGCGTATAGTAGAAACAAAAAAATGAAATTGTTTCGTAAGCTTTTTCTCCCTTTGACAGTACAAGTAACTAATGAATTTGATTTAAAATTGGAATTTTATCATTCCTACGATTGAATACTAGCTTGATTGCAAATTAAAAATGAAAAGAGAGAGTAAAGAAACGAAAAAAAAAAAAAAAAAAATTGCCTCGCAGGTTGAGCTATCGAAAATTTCGTACGATGGTTGAAATCATTTTTCTCACAGAATGTGCGTACGAACGTGCATCGGATTTTTATTTTTCCCTCGTATCCGTCTGGCGAATTTACTAACGCACTCTACTGTTCGATTTTACTATGTGTGCTCATAGGCTGAAGGGTAAACGCAATAAAAAAAATTGTGGTCCATCCTCGTTGGTGGCTGCACATATGCAGATGGGTATCGTCTCATTTTTCAAACTCAACACTGACATACTGTCATAATCCCGTGTTAAATCAAAAAATCGATTTAATAAGCGAGCACATTATTTTTCGAAGCGGTGGGGGGGTAACTATTTAGCCATCTGTGCGAAGTCCGCAGTTTACGTTCTTGACACATCATACTTCTCTACTCTCTTCGTGGATCTCTAATTTAAGTAGCCAAATTTGATTTGCTTATAACCATTGATTAATCTTTTGATTAATTATTGATTAGAAAATAAATGATATAAGAATTATCAGAAAATTGTAAGAGTTGATTCGTCGAGGAAATATTGGCAATGGACGGGAAGGGAAGAAAATACGAGAAGATTACACACGTCTGTCTACCCACGTGAAGAATTAAAAGGCGAGACTCGGTAAATAAACCAAGAGCCGCAGATGTAACAAGGAAGAGTCTGCGGAGTTCATGAGATGCGTCGATAAAAGGAAAAGATCGAAAAAGAAATCATTTATTACTCTGTGGTACGTGAGACAGGAAACTGGGGAGAGGATCAACACAAATATACATCAGATTCTTACTACCTTAACGATCGACGCTATAATGCAGATATATATACCTTTATGCGGTGCAAAATGGAGGGAACGATGGTCCATACGATGATAATCGACAAATAAGAATAAATATATATATAGAGAGGTCAAAGAGGTCTTTACTTTGCGTCACAGAGATTCGCCACGACGACGACGTGTTTCCATTGACGCCTTGTATATTTCCCATACTTTATTACACGATATTAGTCACCTTTTTTTTATTCCCACAATATTGTGGAGAAAGGCGAAGAGGTAAAGAGTTTGGCGTGGGCGCCTTGAGGCAAAGCGATGTCTTTACGAGTTAAAGGAGGTTCCCTCGGTTCAATCTAGTGTCACGTGAATATTAAATTTGAAAAATTATTTATTCACGCTTTTACAGAATAATCAATATTAATAAATATTTATGCGAAACAGCGTCTGTAAGTTTGACGTACGATAAAGGATTAAGAATGATAAATTTATTCTTTGCAAATCATAATTTATAGAGATTCGTTGATCCAAACAGAATTTTGTTATAATTGTGTTAGTCGGAAAAATTCGCATTGAAAATTTTATAAATTTGAGTACGCATCTGATTAGACTGTACCGTTGGAATTATTTCTGAAATGCATAGTAAATGTTTCAAAAAAGGGGCTTCAAGAGAAAGGTAAAAAAATAAAGTGTAAGAATTCTGAGGTGTTGAAAATGAATTTTACGAAGTCGACGAGTTAGCGAGCGAAAGAAAGGAAGGCGAAGCTAACCCGCACCTCGAAAATGAGAGAATCTGCGAACAGTGAGAGAAAATAAATGTTGGAAAGGCCTCTCGACCGAAGCTGCCGGCTTAGACGATGAAAAATCTTCGCGCGCGAGAGAAATCCTTACTCAACGTTCATTGGGAAATTGCGCTCAGGCGCCAGAAGCTTCGAGACAGAATGAATAATGCACTCGTACTTCCTCTCTCCACCTCTTCTTCGTGTTTCTTTCTTTTTGCTTTTTCCGTTCGCTCCTTATCCCAGATTCCTCTCGTTGCGAAATCTGCCCGGAAATTTCTTGCAACTTCTTTTCGTTTGCGTAACTGCGCAATCTCTGTGTATTCCTCTTGTTCTCTTTCTCGTTCTTTCAATGTTTTTTACTCGAAAAGAAAAGTACCATAGCGAAAGAATCGAAAAAATATTTAATCGCATGTCAGCTTATCGTCGAGTAATCGGAGATTTAATTGCAGAGAAATTTAGAGAGAAATTCACATAAACAATATAGAACACAATAACTTTTTCTTCTTTAATGTTCAATACATTTTATGTCACTCCGTGCGTAAAGTCTCGTTTTACACACGCTTCGCTCGACTTTCCCACATCTTTCGCCCCCGCGACACCTTTCGACTCTTTCTCGATTTATGTCCCGTATTTCCTTTTTTATCCATGATTAAATCGCTGCTATACACCCTTTTAGAAACAAACTAAAATAATAAGCGTGAAATTAAGTTCAGATTTTACCTTGAAAACTATCTTGCCATTAGCTATAATTTGTATTTTTTCGCTAGATGTCCCAAGCATTTTCATTGGTCGTCAGTGGCGCCCTCTGTATCAAAAAAACCAAGCGAGGTGCAATCGAGGTTCTTCTTCTTCTTCTTCTTTTCCTTTACATTGGCTATCGCCGTGCAATCGAGGTTCGAGCTTAGCATAATCAGACGCGCGAAACTGGACAGGGGCTAGACTTGACGACAGTGTTCACCACGACTAACTATTATATAGCATCTAGCCAAAGAAATTAGCCCGAGAAGCCTGTACATTCACTAGATTGAAAACAGTTTCCATTGAGTGAATTTCCACACGGGAAGCGACGAATGTGAGAACCGCTGCAAAGTGGCACGATTAACCGCGTCTACGTTTTGTTACCACCATTGAGAGTTTATACAGTAACGCTGTATATATTTCACGTCTCTTTATTCCCTTGCGCTCGTCTCGAGGACGATCGGGGGTTGGAAAAACGTTTCAACTTGTAATGAGGAAGTATGGCTGTTCTGGTGAACCAAAACCGTCTCGCTTACAACTTAGCACAAGTGGATTTGAAGAATCCATTACATTTTTTTTTCATTCTCTTTCTTTCGTCCCCTATTTTTCATTCAATATTTTGAGGCATGTGATACAATTGTACGTATGTAAAATCGAGGCATTTTTATTTACTTGCATATTTACGTTTTTTTCCTAAAAATTTTGTAGTTTCATGCTATAAAAAATCATAATAAAATCTGTTAAAATCATTATAATCTTTTTATGCGTGAACATTAAAACAACGTGCATATCGAATTGTAAATCGTATCATTAATTTTGTATCTACATTAATACGAGGTAATATTAATTAGTGAGCATATTTAGTATTTTATAAAATCCTATTTCAATATACAAACAATTGAATATCCCCCATGCATATTTGCATATTAAATTTAATGAAATTTTTTTGCTTTTATATATATGATGTAGATTTTATGACAGAAGGTAGATTGAAAAAAAAGAAACATTTGAATGTGTAGTTGAAGAGGCGTAAAAAATGGTATAGAATATTTAGTAGAGGTATTTTTTATTTTCACCGAGTCGACAATTTTCTGGAATTGAACCGAATAAAACCCGGAACCGCGGCCAAACTCAAGCTTAGTTTAGTCGATGGTTTTTGCAACTACTAAATACGTAATATAGGTTTCGTATAGTTTATCTTTACTCGGTGGTCAACGAAGCGTATAGACGATCCGACCTATCGAGTGGAGGTTATTCTTTTTTTAATTTAACATTTTACATCTCCGGTGGGTGAAATTACATTTGGCAACGACGTTGGTTAAACTCGACATCGTTGATGCATTAAAGAAGGGATGGAGAATGAAGCTGCACTCTTCAATATTCCCTCGCCCACAGAATGTAGTTACGTCAGAAGTGGTTCAACTCGGTCGAACTTGTAACTTGCCTATCAATATTTGCCTTTTAATAATGCCACAGAGGATAGAATTTCAAACGTTCTGCTTTGTCTCTACCGAGAATTGATTGATTCGAGGATCATCGAGTTGTCGATTCGATATACATATGAGTGTACTTAAAATTTACATATGTAATCAAAGTTTTTACGAATTTTTCCTACGGCCTTTTTGTGCCTTTCGGAGGCAAAAAAAGAAATTTCATGGAAATATGACAGACACCATGGCGGTGAGGTAGAATTTTTACAGAATTTCCGTCGTTTGTTCACCGTAATGAAGAAAGGAGATGGAGATAAAGTACTGGCATTAATGAATGGGGTTCAGTTGTATCTATGAATTGCGAATGCGCCAGAAGTACGGAAAGCTTGTCGTTGAATATTTAAGGGATGAAATTAGGAGTGACAGAGGAAGGTGTGCTATACAGTGGTTAGCCGAAGTATTTGTTGTCCGCTTCTTCATTTTCCTCTTCTTCTTCTTCTTCTTCTTCTTATTTTTGTTTTGTACATATGCTTGTATGAACCCTTAGATGTATGAAGCAAAGAGGAAACTCGTCACTCCGTCATATCGTTCGATGGTTCTTTCCTTAAAGCTAAAAAACGAATGTCGGGAGCCAGTGGCTAAGAGATGAGTAAAAGTCCATCCATATGCTGTAAGAAATGACAGAACCAGAGAGAAGCTTATCCTTTTACTCATGGTGAAACTTCGATATCACAAGAGTACCAGCATAAGTTTCCAGCCTTCTTGGCACGGTTCTGGTTTTCTCCCAGCAGTCAGAATTATTACGAACTACATGCTGCTGCAATATCTATCTGAACGGTATGTTGTACGACGATGACGATGACGACGACGACGACGACGGCCAACTTTTCCTACGACGGCCAAGTTGGCCTAGGTCGTCTAGACTCGAGGTAGACGAGACTATCCGTTCTGGAGTCGAGGGATAGATAGGATGGTTGTCGGAAAAGTGCCAGAAGGAGGGTTGCGAGAAAAGGACAGAATTATATGGGAATGCACCGAGATTGCTGAGAAGCCCTGTCAGGATTCTTACTCTTAACAGAGACAGCAAGACCGACATCGAAGCCCCTCGACACAGAATCTTGATCTTTCTCACTCTCCTTTGGGGTGGCACTGAGGGGAATGAAACTGGGTTAGGGTCGCTATACCGCAATCGTAAATTAGAGTACGTCTTATCGCGTTACAGTTGAATCTCTTTTTTGGCAACTTTTTTCTTGGTGGTAAGAAACCTTGTGGCAGGGTCATAAGCTGGAAACTAATTCTGTTCATCGACACTTTTCGATCCGGAACTGTGTCCAACTTAAAAAAATAAAGAGAACTTCTGAATACAGTAAATCCAATTATCAAGCTGTATTTATTATCGCGTACCTTAACGTTCTGTACAATATTATTGGATGCTGAAATTTGAAGGAATTCAGATATGCAATTTATGCTGATGTACAAATCGCTGTTGAAAATGTTCAATATGTTGATAGTCATCCAACACTGGATTTCAGTCATATATCTAATGTTATATATAGAAACCGCAAAAGCTCGTTGAATCGGTCGGTGCTTAGTGAGGGAATGAGGATATCGATTTCTCGATTAAAGTGACACGAACCACCGTTCATCGAACGTTACAAAGGATGAGAGACTTGGAAGAAGGACGACCCGCTCGTTTGCTGGCTATGAGGGTGTCTGGAAGCCGGCCATTAGCGAGGTTGATCCGGGCTTCGCCAGCAGAAAGGTTTCGAACACCAGACTGTGCAAAGTCATACGACGAGAGCAGTAAGCAACTTTAAAACTGCCAGGAGTTGGTACAGTGCTGGTTCTGTCAAAACGATAATTGACAAGGAGGCCTCAAAGGACGATGCTAACCGACTCCACTTCCGTATCTTGACCGTCTTCGATGTCCAGGAAAAGTTACTCTTCGTTACGTGCGATGGACCACAACATCTGGATGTTCAGTTGAAGACACTTCCATTGGTTGCAGACAGGCATAGGATTGTGTCACTGTTTTACATTATAGGTGACAGCCTTGTATACCGTTTCTGTTCCTTCGGAAAATTCTTCAAGAATACAAGGGCTAAGCTGCAAAAGACGACAGATATCCAAAAAATTGAACGTGGTTAGCATTGAACTGGTCGCCAACCCAATCGATTTTAATGTTATGGATGAAGATCCTAGTGTTCGAATTTTTGAGAGCGTAATTCAAGGACGTTTCGTGCTCTCGCAAGAAAACGAGGAAGTCGAGAAGCGCAAGTTATAGGGTACTTAGATTTTATAGGAGAACGCTTTTACAGAAAAGCATCGAGACAATAAGGGAATTGGGGTGAAACGTCGCATGCACTCTCGTATATCGCGAGATATGTTGCGTGAATATCATTATTTTTTCTTTTGAATTTAGCAAGACTAAAAAAATTGTTGCATTTTGCAATCGTATATAGGTCGTTTGAAGCGTTTTCTACCTCTTGATGAAATGTGTGTGAATAAAATTTGTTCGGCCTTTCTCGGGTGGTGCACAACCAAGAGTGTGCTTGTCGCTTTTAATAAAATTTAACTCCGATGTTAAGTTGGAGGATCGTTTGCAGAAAAACCAGCAGCTCCGAGCAAGCCATGCAACCGTAACTAATTTTGAATGAATGCTTGGGGGTCATTACGGCCAGGTCGAAAGTGGAGTTAACAACATTCTGGACTCATTTTAATTTTTTTTGCTTCGTGCTGTTCGTACTATTCTATTAAAGTAAATAATTCATCTCATTCAGTGTTCCATAAATTAGAAAAAAAATAGAAAATAACTAAGATATTTAAAAGCATGAATAAAACTGATGACTCATATTTAGAAAAGAACTTATCATGAGTAAGTAATTCGTAATACCAATTATAAGGTACACATTGTGTCAATACCGATGCAGAAAGAGTTTTTGGCTTCTTAACTGATGAGCCGATGGCATTTCTGTTTTACCACTTAAAGTCAAGGAAAGAGGTCAATGGGTTAATAAAGGGGCAGTTCAGGGTTAACAAGCCTCAATGCAACGAATCGACACTAAAGTGAAACCGGATCCGTCAATACGACTGCGTTGGTTCGGGTATACAAATTTCAACATCTCGTTTCTCACGTCTTTTTCACGAAGCATGAACGCTGTATGCGTTGCTGCGATGTCGGCAGCACGTCGGATCGTCCGTTTAATGGCCCTTTAAATATTGGCTCTTTAGGAACCTGGTGTGCGAGGAAAGCACACCGTGAAGTCGATTTCTCATGACCGGGTCAACATCGTCTCGTTTATCAGTGCATACTTACTTGACCCTCATGAGCGTTGCACAGCATTTCGAAAGCTATAGATCTTGTTATATCGGTACATTTACCTAATGGGCAGTGCTTACCACATGGAGAGAATTTTTCAATACAAATTATACTAAAAATCCAGTAAAACGTGCCGTAGAATTCGGTTAAACGGGGATTTTCTGTCTGTTTAGTAAAACAATGATGTATATGACAGATAACTGTTATGTCAATACATAAAAAAATCACTGAAGAGCGCTGTAAATTTTTCTGCCCTATCCGATCTTCTTTTGTCCGTCAGAAGAGTTATTTTTCGCTCGGATAGACGATATGTCCAACTTTATCTAACTGGACAGTAATTTTGACTGAACATTTTTCTCCGTGCAGTTGAAAATAAAGAGATAAACTGGTACTCTTCGACGCAAGTTGCAGGATATGTAATCGATGATTACTAATCAATGGCAGTAATCATATATATACATATACCTGCTACAGTATTATATGCACAATTGCATTAGAACTTGAATGTGAATATCGGGTATGGTGAACCAGTAGGTATCACAATTTTAGGACAAAGTAAAAAGTTGTAGGAGCCAACGAAGCGAGAGCCACGCGATATCAAGAACTTGTTGATTTTCGGTCGGCAGAATTTATTTGAAGCAGTTCACGGCACTGACGAAGGTGTGCGATGAAAAAAAGGATTCCATTTATCGAATCTCTGCGCGGTTTAAAACCTCGCTGAGTTCAGCACACGATTCAGAGCTAACTGTGTCTTTCATTTCTCACTCATCGTTATTCACCTCTCTCACTAGTCTCTGTTTTCTTTCTCTTTTTAATTCGTTCACCCTCTCAAAGCCCTTCTATCCGCCCACGCAAATAAAACCGATGTGTTTTTAATGAACCGCGGACAAACGCGTCCATTACGACTCTCGCGGGCGCTCGTTGCACGTGGCCTGCTTGCTACCGGTCGTGTGTAGCCTCGTTCATATATACAGCATCACCAGCAGTGCAAATCAACATCAAGCGTGTTGCACCAATGTGCGGTCGCGTGTGTATTTAACGATTCAGGCGCGACCCCCGCAGGGAGTTGAGGGAACGAAAATATATCATTGGGTCGGGTCAGCGAGAATCGTTGCGGCGTGATGGGCGCGGTTTACAGGAAATGCTGAACGAAGTGCCGATGATGTACTATTGACCATTGGCATCAAATAAAAATATCGTTGGTTTCCATTTAGTAAATTGGTTCTCTTATGTTTCATCACCAGATCATTTTTTAATGGTGGAAAAACTCTCTAATCTCATTCGTTAACGCAGCAATAATGAATCTTTTGCGGCTGAATCTATAGCAAAATTTAAATATGCACTTGCAATAGTGCATTTAACATATATCATAAAATAGTAATATAGAATCAGTCATTCGATGTTTCTGTAAACTCCAAACCATTTTCAAAATATCTACAATATTTTTAAACGGAAAAAAATGTACATTTAATAATCCAAAAAGAATTTAATTTCTTAATGTTTGCTTGAAGGGTTGTTGACTTTCATACCTTTTCTTTTACACGTTATACTAGTTTTTTTTTATCTCAGTTCGGTGATCCTCTTACATCGTCTACTCTGGATAAATCCTTCGTCACGTGCCACCACAATGACATGGCTAAGAAGGGTTTGAGTAAAAGTGCGAAAGGTCGACATTGCTCGTGTTTAAAAAATGCGATGGACAAACTGGGATCAAGTCACGGTTCTCGATTCTCGGGTAAAAGTGCAAAGATAGGATTGGAAATGTCAGTCAGGAGGAATGAGCGGATTGAGAATCCGTGACGTGGTAAGAGGAAGCTGAGATGAAATGCTTCTGGGTCCATCGGCTTTCGAGCCACTAATGGATCCTGCGAGATGCCTAATGGACTGAAAACGGTCCAGCAGCAATAATGAAATACAACTTCCTCAAGATTATTTATTTCTCGGTATCGATAAATTTATTCAATTCATTTGATTAATTAATGGCGGACTATAAACGATTTTCGGTAAAAATGGTCAATTTTAACAATTTCTAATTTAAAAATGGCTTAGGCTAATGCAGCTGCTAATCACCCACGTCCAATACGCTAAAAGCGTCATTATTTATAATATTGACGATACCACGACTTTAATTTATTTAGTGCATTATGAAATATATGCGTATATATTCGTTAAATAAATGTAAATAATTATAACTACTGAAGCGAAACACAGGTTTCCCATGCGCATGATACTGCCCAGACGTACCTACTCCATTCAGAGTACCTACTCTATTCAATCACTCAACTTACACCTTCTCTGTATTTGAATGAAAGAGAAGTGTTTGTTCAAGGAAAACAAACATGTATCTGCACTACCCTTGCGATTTCACGAGAGTGCCATTTTCATACAGTCCCTGTCAATTAATCAGACGTAAGTGACAATGTTGAGAATTCCGTGTTTTAACAACAAAAAAAAAGTCTAGGCTGTATATGGGGTATTCCAGGTCCAGTCTATATGTCGGTGACCACCACCCCCTGCGATTTGGTTGCAATTTGTTCATATTGTTACAACGTTAAAAGGCTAATAGTTTTCTTTGTGGATTTTTTCTCTTCCCTCTGTTATATAACGATTTAT
>JABMBT010059183.1:0-11934 GCA_018906895.1 Odontocolon sp. PSUC_FEM 10030002
TATATACTATACACAAGCCGCCGGTACGCTTCCTCTTCTGTACAGGTATAAACGTACAGTATGGACGTAATACGTCGAGTACGTATGGAGAATGAGCCTGAGAGAGACAGAAGCGAAACGCGCGCGCGACCGGATCCGTGTTTCCATGGAAACTCTCGGCGCGCTCGCGATCCGCGTTGGTTGGTCCATGCACGGCCTGCTGCCACCCTGATAAGCGGCTTACTATCGTGGCACTCTCCTCTTCTCCACTCCTCTATATATCTATACATATATATATATATATCTTCCTCCTTCGTTCATCCTCTGCCTCGCTCCTTCGCGGAACCATCAGCCACCCGGCGAAGCATGGAACCGGAGAGAGGCAGCCCCTCTCGATTCAACCCTCCCCCTTCCCCTCTTTTTACCATCCCTTCGTACTCGGCGCCTCACCGCCCACGCAACGCAACGACCCTCTTCTACTCCCTCGGTTTTCCCACCGGCCTTCCCCGTTTCAGTGAGCTCTTTCGCCTGAGAGCTGTTGCTATATATATATATATACATATATATGAAGTTATGTATGTATAGGTATATAAGTGTGTATATGTATAGCTTGTTGTATACGTCGGTTGGTGGATACCGACTATGAGGAAATACCCGGTAGAACGCGAGCAACCACCCACTTTATATCCCTGAGTAGGAAGATGCGATTGAAAGGGGTGGGAGGAGAGTGAAGATGGGGATGCCACCGACGCAAGATGCGAGGACATGCCGAGAAGGAGAGAAAGGGATGGAGAGCTTGAAAAAAAAAATATATAAGAAACGAGAGAACGCGAGCGGAAAGTATTCGGGGAACAAAGTGTATTATATAAGAACGCGAATGCGATCGAGCATTGTTATAAGCATCGAGGAGGAAACGAGAAGAGTCGCGGTCGATTAGAGAGATTCTGTGTGAATTTTCACTCCGATGAGTTAGCGATTTCGAGGGATCAAAAATCTTGAGGAAACAACGTTTTTTTTTCTTAATTTCGTTATCAGTAGAAGTTAGATAAACCCTTTTGGAGCGCGAAATTGTCCGGTGTAGAGAAATGCCTGGATTGCAAATCAGCGTGTAGACAAAGTAGGGAGGAAGCCCTGAGTGTTGCACGAATACGGCTTCGATCGATGCATCGATTTGCATGAGAATCGATAGGCGGTCGGAAAGTCGGCCAAGAATCGTAAAAGACTTATATACATACACAGGCATATAGATATTTATCAAGAAATTAACGATAATAGCTAAACTTGTTTTAAAACAAAAGTGTAAAAAACGAACCTTGTGGAAATGCCGAGAGTCCATGGTCCAGAGGATGAGGATGCGGATGTCCGTGAGTCGCGAGGGCGAACGGCGAAGGCAATCCTGGATGGGGACCGCCTGGATGAGGGTGAGAGTGCGGATGAGGGTGCGTACCAACTCCCATAGCTGGATGACTATGGGGATGGTACTGGGGACTTCCGGTCGGGGCGCAAGTTGCGCCCGCCGCCTTCAGATACCCCGCCATGTAGCCCGCGAGGCAAGCCAGCTCACCCGCCACCGCTGCACCCTTATCTCTCTCACTCTCGTTGACACCACCGTAACCGCCCTCGTACCACCAGTGTTGTTGTTGTTGCTGTTGTTGTTGTTGTTGTTGTTGTTGTTGTTGTTGTTGTTGTTGTTGTTGTTGCTGTTGTTGATGATGCTGAAGCTGATGATGGTGATCCTGATTTTGATCTCTGATGCTGTTACCAATGATGACGTTGTTGTTATTATTGTTTATATTGTTTATCAGACCCGTTCTCGATTCTGATAATGACAACGTCGGCGTCGACGACGTTGCTGCTACTGTTGACGACGACAACGACGAATCCTTCAGCCTGAACGTCCTCGTGCCGACGTAATAATTCTCGTATTCCTCCACCTGTAAACAAAGTTGGTCCAGTCTTTAGTAAAATTGATGGTAGAAATTATTTTCTTTTTTTGTACGTTTTTAAGTACTTCTGGGTGGATTTGAGAGTAAAATGGACAACTTTTTGTGGAATAGTTCGCTAAACAGCTCGAATTCGAGTCTTTAGTAAAATTATCAAACAAATTGATCGGATTTTGGGTTTTTCACATTTTTCAGTAAGTTTCTTATAGATTTATAATACTGAACTCGACAATTTTTAATGGAATAATTCGCTCGTGCTGGCTTGCACCGAAAGAAATGAAAGAAGAGTTTTGGGTTTAACTATAGCGAAGAACGAACCCCCATGAGTTTTAAGGGGGTTGCGCGTATCATTGTCTAGTCGTAGAAACCGAGAAATACGTGAGATCTCTGTAGCGAAGCTCTTCGACGCGGACGTGCTCGTGACAATGATCGAATTAGCATTCTTTTTCTATGCCTCACGAAAGTTTAAGTCCGGCGGGAACTAAACTGCCCGGTAGAACACGAAAAACCATCGCTACAAAAGATGGCCGAGCGCTAGAAGAGGCTGGTACCGTTCGCCATTGTCAAAAACCAACAAAATAGAATACAAAATTCGTCCAACCCGAAACAGGTCTCTAAAAAAAAAAAAACATAAAAGATCCTAAACTCACCGATTTAATCGAGGAACTCTCGTAATATCCAGGATAATTCGTCATGCACTTTACTATATCCCACACTATCTAAAATCTAAATCACTCGACGAGAATCAAAAAGTACGAAACGTCAATTTATAAGAAAAACACTTAAAAAAATCGCACGTGTGACGTTGCACTAAAAAGTATTTACGCGCTCCATATTTTTCTGAAGTATCACGAGAGAAGGAATTGTCAACACTTTATTAGAATTTAACTGACACTTGGATCGAGCACGCTAAATTTTGGATATATTGAAAAATTCACTATTTTTGAAATAATTGTGAATTTCTGTGATCGCGCCGGGAGATCACGAGCAGAAGTAAAACGGACCGCACGAGTGGATGGACTCGGTCAAACTGTGACCTATACCCCCACTGTTCGATACCTAAATAGTTTTCCGGGGCCCTACGGGTGAGGCCCCGTCGGCTATGGAATCCCTTCCCGAAAAATCGGGGGTGGGGATTTCTCGTGGGTCGTCGGAGCGGCGCCCGAGAGTTCGTTTAAGTGGTGGGGGGAAACCGATATCTCGCGACGAAGCAGCAAAAGAGAGTTTCGTATGAATGGCCGGGGACCCGAGTCAGGCCCCGCGCCACCAACGGTCCCCGTAGAATTTTTTCTTCCTACGAGAATTACTCCATCCTAAAATTCCATCAAAAATTGGTCCTCGATCAATTTAGATTTAGATTCAGCTCTGAATTCATCCCACAATTACGTTACAGACTGTTCAATTCCCAAGTCCCAGAAAGGATAGCCACGGCGCGTGCTAAACCGGAAACTAAACCGCGCTGAAAAAAAATCCCCAGCTTATCCCACACGGGATAACAAAAAACAAACTTAACTTCTTCCCTTCGTCTCGAGAACACGTTAAACGTTCAACTAAATAAACTTAACTTATTAACGCCTGTTTTGTGTTTGCCCAAAGATCGGGGACTTATTTGATCCACCGGGCCTTACGGACCCCGAGAGAAGTTTCAATAACATCGAAAGGGATGATAATCGAGAGGCATCAAAGGAAGAATGAAAGAAAACGATGAACAAGATGCAGAAACGACGAGGGTGTGAGAATCCGAGAAAAAGAGGATCGTTGTTACTATTATACATACATATGCACACATGTATATATGCAATATAGTAAATATATGCGTAGACGAAGCACGTGGTGGGTAGGTGTGTTTACACGGGGGCATTATGGCGGATAATGTTTGTTATAGGCTTCTGCGGGGCTCACAGTGAGCGAGGAAGCTACTAGCCTGCCGACATTAAAAGGCCAGCCCGGTCGATCCGCTTATGGCGGATGAGGCTCAAATTGAGTAGTGAGAGATAGTAGTGAACTCCTCGTGTTGCCTTGCTGTGTTACTGACTGCAAACAGGAACAGCAGCACAACCATCGAGGTAAAACGAGTGAGTGAGTATATCTCCATGTGTCCATAATCTATATACCGAAGTGTGCTTTTGGTTAGCTTTCTTCTCTAATTCCTGTACAACCTCCTCCCTTCTTCCCACTCATCGTGTTCCACTTTGTCACGCGTATCAAAAACGTTAGACTAAATTTGTTGCACGCGCGTGGCTGCGAACTTTCGCGTAAAAGCAACACTGAAAGAGAGAGGGGTGGAGGGAAAGGGATGAAACGCGTTGCAATGCCATTATTAAACGAGTATATGACGACATTTGTGATCATCCGGATATACCAGAATTCCTACATCTCTCGCATATTAACGCATCAAGAATTATATATACCGTTGTATATGTATATCGTAGGCAATGTAACTAGATAACATTCGAGGGTGGATTACGATACCTGAATTCTGGCAATTTTCGTTGTCATTGGATAAAACTGTTTTATCGCGGTCATTTGCAGTTATTGTGCTTTTGTACACATATCGTTTGTGTAGAATCATTTGTCGTGTTTTCAATTCATTTTTATCATCGCAAGGGAAATAACAAGTTATGTTACATTTATGTTCAAATATAATATTGTATTTGTATCGCTTATCTGCACGAAGTGTTGGTACACTTTCCTTTTTTACTCCCATTTCGTGCAAATGGGCATCAACAAGAATACTATGTTTTAATGTAGTGAATCGAGTTCTACACTCTTGGCCCTTTTAACGGTATTTGAAAATTCGTCTCGCTCGTTACCACCAATAATCGATTTCCCCTCCCCCTCGATTTACCCCCGTCGAGAGATCTTAAATTACGTTCTGCCCAGGATTCTATAGTTCGTAGTGGTATGGTACATATATAGATATAGCCTTGCTCTCAACCTTTCGGCAATAAAATGTCTTGGTGCTGCATGAGGGTCGTGCGAATACCTACTAAACTAAAATGCGTGAGGGAGCGACCGCACCACGCCCGCAATATAACAACCTCGTGACAAGTTTCCCTCCTTCTACGAGGCATGAAGCAAGGTGCCAGAAGGTTGCTTTACTACATTCAGAAAAATCATATCCGGAACAACCCTCTTTCGCTCCAACCTTTTCTACCTGTCACGATTTTGCACGAAAAAAATACTTCGATCTAAAAATAACCTTTTTAATTATTCCCAAAAAGATAAAGGCTTCGAAAAATAACATTTTGCAATCATTTGAAAATAAATGGCATGGAAAATTTCAGAAAAACGTATCTGCTACGTCACGTGCTATAGTTTTAGTATATATCTGTATATATACTGAACTATAATGTCTGTAGGATAATACAGGGTATATAAACTGAGGACTGTTAGTCCAGTCTTATAAGTATCCCGTTTTACTTGGTCATTGTCAGGGGTCAGGCTTTTAAGATTTAAGTTCTATCCTTTTCGAAATAGTTGGATAAAGCATCGACAGCGGCCGGTGGAGGGATCGTTGCGGGGGGGCAATCCTGGCGTGCGTTAAGAAGACCCCTGAGGAGTGCAACCGACCAGGAGCAAGCCGCAAGCAGAGCCAGACGAGGTTTGGGAAATCCCTGAACTCGTCTGTCGCCACACCAAATTTTCTCTCTTTCTTTCTCTATCTCTACAGGCTGAATCGCGATGTTCACCATTGTCGTCCGACACCCTTCTGGGTATTAACTAACCATCGGTAAACATTATTATGAGGGTGTCGCGTCCTACGACCGGTCATCGACGCCGCAGCCGTTGGTCACCGATGAAGAAACTGGAGAAATAACGAATCTGTTACTTTTTCTCCGGTCGGACCTGCGTCAATGTGTTGGGTATTCGCTAAATACCTGACAATCATCTCAACGGATCTTAGTGTGACGTCACACGACAGATTTTACGCGTATTATCTATATTCGTTGGAGTACAATTTAATATAAAAGAAAAAAGTTGTAATTTTCTTTATATTACTGTCTATATGGTAAATTGTTAACTCGATTGTAGAAGAGCAAAAAATCTATAGACGAGGTGTCCTACAGAAATGAGGATGAGAGGGAGGCAAACTTGAAGGGGAGGCTCGCGAAGGGCGCGGAGGGTCCATCGTGGAAATAAATAGAAGAAGAGGGTACAGAAACGCGTTTAGAGTTTGAGCATATCGAGAGTTCCACCTCTTTGAGCTCGTGTAGCCCCGCCCTTCGTCTGTTTCCTTTCTTCAGTTTCTTCGTTCACTATACTGCTTTGCACCATTCCTTCTGGAGATCACAGTATCTTTTTTTTTTATTTTTTTTAACCTGGTAACCGATAGCCGAACGACACTGATGCTTCGTATTATTGTTTAAATTCGTCTAAATTCCGGGTTTACAGTAAATCGAGTATTTTTGCTATACAACTGTTCTTAAACCTTGAACCTTTACTCCCATATCGAGTACGGTATGGTAGATTTTCAAAACAAGAGAAAATAAAACAAATTGATGCCTCGAAAGAACTGGAATATTTTATACCTATTGTATTGGGGGGTAAGGGGGTTGGGGGAGGAAGGGGAGGATGGAGAGGTGTTAAAGTTCTCAGTTCTGGAAGTCTTTGTCCAGTTTACTGTACTGTACATACTAAAACCACGAGTTGCTGCAGCAACAGCAGCCGTCGGAAAGTGTTTATGTGTTTACACCATGTTTAACCGAGCGTTTAGCACCGAGAGTGAAATGAAAAGCGTTTGGTAGCGTTGCAGAAGTTATACGACATGTTGTTAAAGCCCGAGCGCGGGCTCGTTCCCTGCGGGTCACAATGATTACACTAATATAGTTATTGTTGGTTCAGTCTTTGTTACACGCGGAACCCTTGAACGGTTGTAAATGTTTTTCAGTACTTCGACACGCGGATATTCCTTTTAGACGAGCGAACCAATCAGTTCGACATCGTGAAACAGGAAAGAAAGAAAGAAAGAAAAGAAATAAAGAAAGTGTCGTAGGATTTCCCGCAATCAACGAGAGGGACAAGTTTCCCCTTTTTTTTTATGTTTTTACACCTTTTTTATTGCTTTGCACAGTACTAGAACCGTAAGTACTATATTGCTGCTTATGGCGCCAAAGTGATTATCGGTCTGTGGGAAAGGGATTAAAACACGAACGTTTCGTCTGTATCGAAGTCTATACCAGATCGGTAAGATCGAATCGCGGAAATTATTATCGGGGGAAAAACTAAACCGACCCAATATATTTGACCGAACGGTGCTCGCACCTGTCTGGATTTCAGAAATCATCTCGCGATTCCAATGAATCTTCATTTCTGTATAGATATATACATAACATAATGTATGTATTAAAAAAATATGTATACGCGACGAGAATTAATATTATGCGCGGTTAATCCCCGCTTCGGTATAATATAATCGGCTAATTAGCGGAACTCGAGGAGCTGATGTGCAGCGCAGGTTCGAATATTATCCAATTTGTTTAAAGACCTCGGTTGTGTTCCCAACGATACCGATGTTGGCTTGTTTTCAAAAGGCAAAGAGAAATATCTTTGGAACGATGCAGAAAAGAACGAATCCCAATGAGAAAGCCGTGAAGATCGTGGCGGCAGAAATGGTAAGGACACTTTTTATTTTTCGCACCATTCGAAGATCCTTTTTTTTTATTTCCTGGGTCCCTTGTCTTCGACCCGGCACATTCAAGGAACCTCCTCTTACCCTCGAGCTATGGTCCAACCCGAACCGCTTGTTATAAATGATACGAATTCATATACATAAATATCAAATACAGTTGTATATTTATGATGAGTTGGATGCTGGCAGCGAAAAGATGCAAAAGACGGAGAAGACAGGGCTAAAGAAGGATGGAGACGAGCAGGGAACTACTCTCTCGTGCGAGCGCAAGGTCGTCATCGGTACCAAAAGAAGAGAACCGAAACGTAAAAAAAAAATGAAAAAATAAAAAAAAAACCATCATCCGAGAGAAACAGAAACGGGTGGGACCAGCAGAAGCAACAGCAGCAAAGCGCAGACGAATTTATAGAGGAGAAATTAGGAGCTTTATAGAAGGTGTGCGCGGTAGCCGAACCGTAGATCATCATTAGAGACCCAACTGGGCTGGCCATATACGCCAGCACACACAACGCCGACTCGAGTTCACGCTCCTGCTTCTACTTTGAATCTTCTTATTCCACTGTCTTTCTTTCTCTTGGCTCACCAACCAACTCACACGAACGTATCACCGAGAAAGCCTGAATCCTGCAGAGTTCTTCGGAAGATCTCTTCGAAGTGTTCTCCATAGCCTGGAGCTGAAGTGCTACTGGACGTCTCGTTCGTTCGCAATCACGTTCGCTGCTTGATGCTGTTGCTTCTGCTTGGTATCTTGCATTCGTTCCTCAAACGATTGCTGCTTACTACACCTCGGTGTAGTATATACGATGTACATGGTTGAACCAACACACCAGATAGCTGAAGGCACATTTTACATCAAATGCCTATATGGGATACGCGTCCTCCCAT
This sequence comes from Odontocolon sp. PSUC_FEM 10030002, assembly GCA_018906895.1. Classification (NCBI taxonomy): domain Eukaryota; kingdom Metazoa; phylum Arthropoda; class Insecta; order Hymenoptera; family Ichneumonidae; genus Odontocolon; species Odontocolon sp. PSUC_FEM 10030002. The sequence goes on from JABMBT010059183.1 coordinate 8,440, forward strand.
CTACTGGTAGGTCTTGGAGTCAAGCAGAAGCAAAAGCAAGCGTGCGAGAGCTGGAATACCTCACGACGGACATATTTATGCGGTATAAAGAGGATTCGTTTATATCCGTCGGGACCGTCCATGGATGCGCGAGCACGCGATCCAACTCGGCTCAGGAATGTAGGAAAGGCATAAGGGAGTGAAGCGTTGACTGGAATACAGAGATGTGTTGGAATGGAATGAAAAAAACCAAGGAAAAAAAGGACTCCACTGTGACGGGACCACGGAAAGTTCCGCCCATCATTACTTTGGGAGACAGGCAACACAATGCCGCTTCCGCTTGGTACGAATGAAACGCATTGTACGCCTAAATTACCGAGACGTTTTCTTGATGGAGGCATTCGTAGTGTTGTGTATAGTAAATTTGTCGAAGCTGGAGTCGCAAAGGTGGTCGTTTCGGGGGTAGAAATAGTGATACCCCACGCCCATGAAAACGCCCTTTTGCTATTCCAGTTTTTCCACCTAACTCACTGTATGTACATTTTTAAATCAGACCAAATGATTTCATCAACAGAAACTTGACGAAGCTGATTCAATTAGGACACAAATTAGTTCAAAATCGTTTCATATTGGAGATGATACAGTCTTAAAAGTTTCCTTCAGAAATTCTAGATGGAAACTTCCACTAAGGTTCGACCTCAACTTTACTGCTTAAAATAAAATTCCGACGGATTACACGTTAGGTTCACGGGTTTTTCCCCCGAGGGTGCATAAAACTCCATTTTTCCCTCTAAATAGTCCAAGCACGGAATTAAGAAGGCGCCTCCAGACATTCATTGGCGCCAAAATGATTTCGTGAAAATTTGTCTGGAATGACGAGCAACTTTTGAATTGCCTTTGTATCGAGGAGGTGGAGATATCTGAATCAACGTGGGGAGATCCCATGTTCCTGATATCTCGCGTATTACAGTAATAGGTACAGGTAGGTATTAAATATGTATTAAACGTGTACAGCTAAAGTGTTTTGAGAATGGATCCTCATCAGGGGATATTATATCGCCTGCTGCGGCTGCTGCGAATGCTGCTGATGCTTCGGCGCCCCGCCCGCACGTCAGAGGAACAGTTAAAGCTCATGGTTTGGTAGCAAACACCATCAGCAGCAGTTCAGTAGCAGTTTATCTATAGTTAACTATAACCACAAATCCGGGAGGCTTAACCCCGCTGCCGAATGGCTTATGAATGGGGGAAATTGGTTAAACCCTTGGGTTAAAGGAAAATCTGCGAAATCGCAACAAGAATGAAGAACGAACGGAGAAGAAGATGAACGAAGAAGCCTCCAAATGTCAGAGGATGAGTGCAGAGTTATCCTCGCCAGAGCCTCCGAAGTGAGTCGAGTGAATATCGTCAAACTTTCTTTGCCTATTAGCTGTGTAGTCCTCATTGAAGATGAATTTTCTTCGTTCCATCCAGCTTCGTCTCCTCGGCTCTTTTAGGCCTAATTGGCAAAGCCAACGATATTCCTCAAGATCAGGATTATCGTTCGAGTCTTCAAACTTCGAAACAAGAATAAGATGACAAGATTTGATTTCACTGCTTCGAAGCTACGGATCTCTGGGTCCACCACCTGGAAGTATATTTTTCAGACACCCTGGATCTCGAATTGTATCTCTGCTGTGTATTTCTTAAAAGTTGCAACTGCGCGTGGATAGCCTGCTTGCACTTTGGGAACGTGCCGTCTGTATGTACATAACGAAACAGAAGAATAAAAAAGAGCCAAGAAAAGTAACAACGAGGATGGTAAAGAACGCATGGAAAAAAATAAAAGGTGACGACGTGAGGAAGATGGAAGAAGAGGGTGCGTTAAAAAAAGGCACTTCGCAGGGCCCCCGTAGGGCTATCAGGGGGCCTGAACAAAGCTCGAAGCGGGCGGAGTTTTGGCCTAAACAAACGGCGTTTACTCGTCCATCACCAGGAGTTGTGTATGCTGGGGGGCCTGGGTAAACAAAAGTTACGCGAACGCGCTCGCGCCGTTTTACACGTTTTGTAACGACGTGTGTATCTGTCTTTGTGTGTGCATTGGTGAATAAACGGTGTACAGCAAATTGTAGCAAACCCATCTATAACTAAATTACACGCTCTGGGTTCACGACTCCTCTGTCAGTCTGTCTGTCTGTCTCTCTATGTGCTGTCCCTTCATAGTTATACCTCAACGTTTTCGTATGGGTATAGATCCATGGATCCTTGTGATATTCTCACTCAAGACGAGAAAAAATGTACCCGTACATCGTGATTTTTCCTATACCTTGCTCGCTGTATAAACACGTCAGCATCCCATTGTTGAGAGGTACGCCCGGAGACTTTTCATTGTGCACCAAAAACTACCGCTTTATACGACTTGTTGCAATAGGCCGTTTTTCTTCATTCTTCGGATAGAAGCCCAACAAATTTCGTTTCCGGGACAAGTTGGGTGAAACAGGGTGAGCGACGATGTTGAGAAGTTTCCTAAGTCCTAAGGTCGCTCTACCGATGCTGATGGCCTGCGGGGAAGAAGATCCATGAAGTTTTTAGTCTTCTCATTTTCTTCCTTTCCCTTTTCACTGCCAACATCATCTTGACGTATAATAGCCGAAAATATATCGATTACTCGATATCCAACACTCGCTGTAAGCTTTCGTTGAATCTGGACCGATAAAAAAAATTAGGCAGCTTTAATCGTCATTGTTGACTTTAAATCCGATCTCTACAAGGATGAAGGAGATTTTTCTTTTATCGGGAAGGCGATCTCTGTAATATATCTATCTGTGAATCGGACGGGAAATCTCGTTATAGATTCTCGACGATTTTCTCATAAGTAATAGAGGAAATGGAAATAAGAAAGAAGAGTCAGAGTCGCGTTTATCCGGGGACTAAGTTTAGCCAGCCGCAGAGATCAAACGCGTATACTTGAACGGTGTGTACCAAAGCGGATACGTTTTATATATTATATGGAATAGTCGAACGGGAATAGGACGGGAAGGATAATCACTTCTCCGGCAAGAATTCTCGCCGGGGGAGCTCATTAGAGCGTCAAGGACCTGCGCTAATTCGTAGCGAACGCTCTTCCTACATCAACCGGATTCCCATAGATCCGTCGCTACGACGAATATAATAAAGTCCTGTTATGTCCTCGGGAAAATTTTAATAATCACGATGACTGCTGAATTAACGACCATAAATTTAATCGTTTACACCACTATATTTTTTAGTGCAAAATATTTTGCAATTATGAGCGATAATGATAACAAAAATTATCCAACTATGAGCAATCCCTATAGAAAATACAAGATTTCTATCATATTATTACGAAATTCTCTGTACAAAAATCCGAACGAAATAATTTCGTAATACTTTCGTCGTCTGAAATCGACGATTGATTAACGACCACAAATTGTTTACATCACTATATTTTTTAGTGCAAAATATTTTGCAATTATGAGCGATAATGATAACAAAAATTATCCAACTATGAGCAATCCC
>JABMBT010059404.1:0-11921 GCA_018906895.1 Odontocolon sp. PSUC_FEM 10030002
GAAAATACAATTATAATTCAGGTCGCGAATATTTTTCAGTAAGACTTGGGTACTCTGTATCTATGAATTTTATAGTAAAAATTGCCCTGCTATTTAGTAATCGAGGCACAAATCCCACCTTTGAAAATAATTCCAAAATAGTCATCAAAAATTTACCATGCTATAAAGTAAAATTTACTTGACTTCAATTAAATTTTGCTTGGAAGCGTGGTAAAATTTTCAAGACTTTTTTGGAATTATTTTCAAAGGCGAGATTTGTTCCTGGATTCCTAACGGAATCCAGGAACATCCTAACGTCATAAACAATAACATACATAACAAAAGATAACACAGACCACAAAAATAACAGTGATTATCAAATGCAGAAACTAAGCATAGCAGAACCCTTCTAAACACCTAAGTTCGCATAAAGGTACATCAGACAAGTTTCCTAGGACGCCCCAGCAGTGTCGCATCTTGAGAAGACCGATGTTCTGTAGAAACTTTAGTTACAGCTGAAACAATTCAAGTGCACAGACAATACATGGCTGTTTTCGAAACTACCACAGCAGGCCTAAAGTCTCTTCGTATACTACCGGTATTCCATCGACCTGAGTACGAAGCATCCAAAGTGAGAAGTTTATACATCAAGCGAATTTTCATTTCTGTTTAATCGTTCTTACAATAATACGTATACGCATGAATACATGTACATACGATAAAAGGAAACAGAATAACTATACCACCTTCAATATATACATATGTATGTGATATATGTGCGGAGAGAGCCTCGAGGTCGAGTCGAAACCTCGAGCCTTCGAGTACGGGGGGTCCGTTAAATTCCTCATGACCCCGGAAGACCCCGGAAGGCATTCAGCATAGTATGGAGAGCATTTCCTTACCACTCGATCACGGCAGAGCGAGTAGCTAGAGAAAGCAAGACAGAGAAAGTGTACGAGCAAGCTTTCGATCGACAGGAACCCACCCCTGTGCTCGAACCGAGAGAATATACTTAAGGGTGCGCGCAGCATTATGCGTGTTGGTGGTATACTATGCTGATATGCTTCGTACCAGAATACCTACCGCCGTTTCCGGGGTAAGACCACTATATAGGATAAACGATATAATTGTTGGCCACCTAACAGTGATTGGCCGTCGTAGAGTAAATGGCCCATGGAGTAGATAGGACAGAAAGAAACGGAAGCATGTTAATAACTAGAGACAAGCTGTGACTTGAATAGCCTATCACTGTACGGTTAGAGGAGCCGTTCGAGCTGTAAGCCACAAAATAATTCCGCTTTATATGCATACGCGATTTGATGCGTAAAGCCATGATTTTTCTGGGAGGTGTGTAGAACGAGTATGTTTTTCCCCGCACGCATTCGAATAGGCACGATGTTATGATCTGGAGTAGACTTATTATTACAGTTCTGTAAGAGGGAGGGTGATGCGGTTCAGAAGAATACTTACTCCCTAAGCAATATATATGTTGCTTCTACGTATAGCAATAGTTGGAACTGTAGTTATAGGTAGGTTAAAACGCCTCGGGCATATGCTTCTAGAATGCTGGTTGGAAAATTTTTAAGTACCCGGATACACCGAGGGTTTCTCTCGAAACTGGTTCACTCTGAAGGCTTTTTACTAGGGCATCGAAGTTAAGCTACGACCATGTGTGAAGAAAAGTTGAAGAAACGACAAAAAAAAATTTGTGTCGAAGGTTTTTTTATTCTCGTACATAAACCTACAATATTTTTAGTCTATTATTGTTTCCCTTTGCAAATTTATTTTTTATTTTTATAATGTACACTGAAAAAAAGGTTTGTATGTTTGATTGATTCTAAATAAAATTCATTTATATGAGGATATAAATCCGCCAACGCACCAACGATTCTTGCGCCTTTACTCTAGGAAGGCATTAATGTACTGATTGTAACTCGGGCTAGATAATAAATCGTTTCTTTTCGATGTTTCTCAATAATCTCTTTCAAGGAATTTAGAGTCACGGTATGTTTTTTTTTTTTTAGTTTTCTAGGAATGTTAAGATCTAACTCAATCAGAAATGTTTCGCAGATTACAAATATCATTGAGATTTTTCCGAAATGAAATGATGACGCAGGTGGCAACGCGCGTATCTGGATCTCAGTATTGTTAATTTTCGGTGAGTGATCTCTGTGCAAGATTGAATGTCAGATGAACGCAAAGACCATCCAAGCACGTTATAATAGTCCCAACACTTGGTCGACGGCTTTTGTCTACCTTACGACATACCGTAAGACAAACGAAGGAAGGGGATGGCGCTACGCATACACACTAACAGTCGCGAGAACTCGCGAAGATAGGCCATCCCAAGGCACTGAAACACGCATATACGATGTGCTATGGAACCGTCACACTAAACTACCGCCATCGCTTCAACCACCTCCTTATCTCGACCGGCCGAGTTTCCTCGGACAGTTTGCCGGCGCTAATGAGCTGGCAAGATAATTAGCATTATGTTAATGTGTGACGTGCCACGGTCTCAAGCGAACGACGTAACCTGACGTAACCTAGCCTCCCGGTCAGAGCCTCCGGACCTAGTCTTCTACTTCCATCCACGGTTCACCTCCACCCTCTTCTTCTTCTTCGCCCATCCGTACCATCTTAACCCAGCACTAACAACAGTAGCAGCGTGTTTGTTCCCGATGTTTGGACTATCTTACGCAAGTTCTGTATCCGTTGGAGCTAGACCACCAGTTCGAACGAGCAAGCCGCAACCCCCGAGTACGAGCAACCCCCGAATCAACCCCCTCAAATCTCTCGCAGCACATCAACGACGAGCCTCAACACGAGAGAAGCCCAGCATCTTCCTCCTTCGACCTCCAAGAATTAGAGGGGCCTCGGGTTACCCCGAATACTGCTATGTTCGGGATCTTCGTGAACGTGTACGGCTGACAATATACCATAAGGCGAGAGTTTGCCGCAAGATTTCGGCAACCCCGGAACGGACAACCAATCTCCCGACAAGACGAGTGATGTCAAGGTTGGGACGTAACGCATGTAGTTCTAGGAAACTGTAGTATCCGTATACGTGTACCCGATAATTTTCGGATATCGGAGCTTCCAACTTCCGATCTTGTGTTCTCTCAAGATTCCTAGTTGTTTCTCTCTGATGTTCATGTGTTTCCACGTGTATCCTTTTCTACCTAAATCTTAAACGTACAGCTTCACAAAATGATAACAGACATATTTCTTCCGGATTAGAAAACATTATCATTATATAATGAGACAGTAAAAAGGGTACTGTGGTAGAAGGTAAAGAGGGTTGATTATAAAGTAGAGATCTCTTTGCATTCATTTGCACTGTATTCCAACCCCTTTCGCGGTTTGTCTGTCCATCGCAAAGAGAACTAAGTAGATACAAGCGAAGTACGTACGGTACCGAGGAATCCGACCACCGGTTATATCTTGAGCGTTTCGTATCTTGAGTAAACGTCCAGGGATCTCGATTTCGAGTGGACGAGATAGCCCTCATCGAGAATAAGTTTAATATCCATGTTGAACCTGTAGGTCATTCATAGGTATATTTGCATTCGAGATAGGATCGTTGAGATACGATTGAAACCGAGGACAAGTCATCTCTTGTGATGTACCTCGCTTTCGACCTGGACGATAGCGGAGCGGTCTACAGTTGTTCCTGCACCCCTACGACGTTTGTCCAGCATTATCTTTCATCATTACAGTGACCACTTGCCGAGGAGGAGAGATTACATTCGTGCGCACAGTCTTCACGTTCGTATCTGCCTCGCGTGTTCTCTCGACTTCCCCCGTAACATTTTTAAACTGTGGTCACTCACTCGAGATGATCTTCAAGTCCGAGTGTCCAAGCATACGCACTTGCATTGTCCCTACAGTAGCTTGCAATTAAGAACAAAAATATACAAACACGTGCAGTGTCTGTTTACAAAAATCAACAAACAGCGACAAGCAAACAAACAAAGACACAAAGATCACCATTTGGTTTCTCATATTTTTTCGTGAAAAATTCATTCACTCTTTTTTTTGTTTCGATTACAGTGTCCATACACTATATTGCGTATATATCTGTACAAAGGTGAAGTTTATATTGAAAGAACGAAGAAGATATTACGCTTGAGAAAATTCGGGAACGTGTATATCTCATCCATGTACCAACACCGACATGGGACATCAGGGCACATGCTGGCTCTGGTGTTATCGCACGAGCTGCTGAGGAACATGAGGTGGCAGCCAGGTCGCGTTTAGAGTTGCCTAGAACCCCGACCCAGCTCGTCTCGACTGTTATAAGGTATATGCATATAACACTATGCGCACACTAATCCATACCTAGCTAGCCTCGACTAATTAATTAATCATGCGCCTCGTTCGAGTTAGGCTGCTTATCCGGAAGCCTCGCCAGCGAAGTTCACCGCCAAGTCGCGTATCTTCGGTATTGTCGGGATCGTTCGACCGAGGTGTCGGATGTCCCGCACAGGCGGTGGTCCCCTTCACCTGTCTCTCTCCGTTCCTCCTACTAACTCAACCATCACTACCCCATGCACCACCAGCAGCACAACCAGACGCAGCATCCACCTTCAGTTTTCGCTTCCATGCCACCCTTCTCAGAGCGGATCCATGCCCCAACCGCTCGACTTGGCTCTCATTATCTTGATTAATTGACCGATGGCCTCGCGCTTTGTCTTTCATTCTCTCGTCGCCGTCGTCGTCGAGGTTGCACCTCATCCTGCGAGCTTTCGGGAACTTGCGCTCCCAACTCTCTGTCCTTCGTGATACCGGATTTTCAACTTCGCGTTCACTTACGATTTTCAAAATATTCTTTCGCCCATTAAATCTAACAGATATATTTAGGTATGTACCTGTATACCGACGGAAAATAGTTTTTTTCGTTTAACACACTGCAAAGACAAGTGTGTTAAATCTACACGTATTACTGTAGTCACATTTAACACGTGTTGTTTTACGTGTAATCTTAAAGGGGAATACAACACACCTGGAAGTGTGTAAAAAGTATCTACCATAGAAAGGATAGGGAACAACACATTTGTAACACACGTATTTTTTAGAGTGGCAAATTTTGAAAACTATGCCGTAGGTCGTAAGTATCACGAGGGTTAAAACACCCTGTGAATTTTTTATTCATGAATTTAATGCATTCGTCGGGCCCGTATGTATGAACGTGTTTGCGAATCCTGGAGCAGCTTCAAAAAGAGAGCAGTAGATACACACAGACGATTGCTCGCTACTATTATGTATATTAACAACGTGTTCTCGTTTACAGTAGACAAAAGAGAAGGAAAACTTTGGCCCCTGCATCTCTACTCGATTGAGGAACGTCGTCCTCCTGGCCGCTTGGGATCGGGAAAGGGCGAGGGGGTGGTTCGGACAACAAAGCGCGAGCCAACCAGGTATCGGCAGAGTCTTAATTTAAAGTTAAAATTAATTTCTCCCCGGGTGAGTACCCACTCGCCGCACGATCCAGAGAGCGGAGTGAGAGAGACGGAGAGCCAGGCGTTTTGCGTTTGCACACAGTTGCGCCTTTCCTCTCACGGCGACTGTGCCACCGGTATGAGTCTCTCCTGCTGGCTTTTCGATATTGGACGATAGTTGCGAGTCGACGAGAGTCTATCGATTCTACGCGCGCAACCGAGAAACTCCTATTAATCCCTCGAGCCTAATCCCGATATTGCTAGATGAAGTAAAAACTCGGTGAATTTATCGCCATCGTATCGGAACCTCTGATTCATCAAGAAATCGAAAATTGAACATATTAACTAAACCTGTTAAGGATATTCTATTAACTTGTGTGAAATGTACGTTTGTTACCATATGTTTCTCTATTCAAACTTTTCGTTTAGATACCAAAAATGTACGAAAAATTCTAAACATATGTCTTGACGCGTGATTCCTTAAACGGTATAAACAAAATTCGTTATGTAACTATTCATATTGTAAATACAATTAAAAAAGGGCTATTTGAATGTGAAAAAAATTCCCCTGCTTCTATGAAGGATTAAAAACATGACGTGGGAAAAAGCGAATTATAGTGATTATAACGAGGGATGCTGTTGATTTCGTTACACGTTGCTGTGTTTAATTCGGCGGTACCTCTTTCTTTAAAAATTTTCCATTTGTTTACTTCTGCATGAGCAGCTAATAGAAAAGAGCAAGGGAACATCCTGTTTAATGCAGCTCGAAGGAGAACGTGTCGGGTGCTGAGTGCTAGCCAAATTAAAAGTCTCAAAGAGATTCGACATAATTAAATCGCGATAATGACGCAAAGAATATCGTCAGGGCCTTCTCATTCGACAGGCAGCGTAGCTGAAAACGAGCGAACCCTCGGAACCCGGCTGCTGCCTCATCGCGTTAGTGTTGATCATTTCGTCGTTCAGCAGAGTTTTGCTTTGATATTCGCGAGTGAACGAGAAAAGAGCGGCTGGGCAAGTTTCGATAATTACCTCGTCTTCGCGAGCCACCGAGGACCCTCTTCAAGTTCTTCCGGGTCTTTTTCCGATCGCGAAACCCCAAACCAATCTTCCTTCATCCCTTTTCACTTCTCATTTCGTTCCACTCGAAAGTACAAAATATACGAATAATCCAGAAAGTATATATCTATATATCATCGTTATAATCTACAAGAAACCGGAATTAAAAAAAATTTGCGAAACATACATCGAGCACATAACGATATTGCACAGAGTCACGAATCTTACCGAGCTCTTCATCTTCGACGTTCCTTGGGAAACAGAAAGAGGTATAAGGTTCGAGTGTACGTACAAGTACGAGCGTCGAGTCATTGACCAACAAAAAGTCCACCTCGAGAGCAACATAACAAGCTTCCCTCGATTTACCATCCTCGTGTATAAATACGTTAAGTATCGAGCACACTCTTCGGTCTAGGTATAAGGTAAAGGAACATGAAACGTAGAATGTCGGTTGGTCGTCCGTCGTCAAGAGAAGAGATGTAATGGTATTCGCTCTCCCTCCCACCCTTCACTATACCTTTCCATTCTGCAACGCAAAGAAGACAAGAACAGATATATCAAAGGGTAGGGTCGAATAATAAGGGCGAGAGGCAAATAAAACTAAAGAACGCATACGCACATCCCGGTTGCACGCATCGCTCACAGCAGAGCAAAGAAGCGACGAGCTGGAGTGCTAGACTTGGCCATCGAACGTTTATCGCGTGAAACCATAAGAGAGCAGTTGGCGTTGATGATTCATGGTTCAGAAAGAGGTTGCTGTAGTTGCTCTATATCTACGCATCTATAACTGCATACACACATATACGCACAATGAAGTTGACCGCGTTATTACAGTCTCTTCTATATTGAATACCTACCAGCTATTATCGACAGTCGGTCCATTTCATTGCGCGGGTACATTTTACTAGTACGTGTATATATCTACATCATGCAAATGGTTCCAATCATAAGCGAAGTCTATAATCGATCTATAAATCTGCTTATGGGGGAAGGAAGGAAAACCAGCAGAAGGGCGGAAAGGGTGTGGGGCAACTGTAGTGACTGGAGGAGAGGGGGGAGGGGAGGGGTAGGTAGCAAACACTGTTCTCGCTTCTCCTCGCATAGACTTGGAGAATCAACAACGTGAGGGAAGAAGACAGAGAGAGCAGAGAGACTCGAAGTAAACGTGAGTGAACGAACGAGGCACTACTACTACTATCACCATAGACAAATGTATCTTGTTAGCATACCATTTGTATGCATGGGGTTTTGCACACCCCGGCATCACTTACTCCGGGCTCGCGGCTGGCGCGTACGAACGTTTAACGTTTAACTTCTTCGAGGGCAAATCGAATGGAAATCGTTTTGGTCGGTCGAACGACCGCGCCCGGTTTAATCGCTCGACGAGAGCTTCTGGCTTTCTCTTTCTCTCTCCGCTGGCTTTCCTGTGTGGTCCTAGTCCGACCAGCAGCCTCCATCGGTTCGAAACTACCCCTCACAGACGTCAACTGCCCCGCACTACCCGAGGCTGATTCTATAGCTGATTTATTGTATTCGATCGAAGAATTTCGTATCTATGATAAACGTATGAAGAATAGTAACATGAGGGTTACTTTTTGTAGATCAACTTGAGATTGGTAAGTAAGATATTAATCCATAACTGGTACACGTAAAATGTGTATTATTAAACTGCCCTCTTAAGTTACGACGTGTTTACTTTTTTGTTAATTATCCTTATCAAATTGGAAGGTTGGGTTGCTAAATTTATCTGTAATTAAAAAAATGAGTCTTTGTGATAATTATCACGAAAAGTTTCTCATCAATCGCAATAAACCCACTTTACATCGGTCCTTCGAATGAATGAGTCTAAGAAAGGACGACGGCTTCGGAGGGTACACTTTTTCCAGCACTGGTAAGGGTCCGCCGAGGAAGAGATGGTCGATAGAGTACTCGTCAAGGGAGAAACCTAAAGCAAGAGAGCAACGGCCGCTCTTGGTCCCCGTGATTGATTAACTTTTTTTCTTCTTCCGAACGATGAGGAACGTAATTATAATTTTTATTCATTACCGGCATCTCGCTGGATACCGAGGACGATGCTTCGTGGAGTATCGGAGAGGGGCAACAGAGAAAACGACCACAGTTTCCACTGGGTCGCAGTGAAGGGAAGATCGTTGGTTTGATTTTCCATTTGAAGCCACTCGCTTGTTGCCGAGAGATACGATTCTTTTCCACCCGCAATGAACTTTAAGGGTAATCAATATTCATTTACGAACCACAGAGACAGAGAAGGATCAACCCCCCTCCCACCCATCCTTGGCCGTTCGAACGGATTAGTCGGGTGGGCTACTTTGTACTCGAAAGGACTTTCTTATACTCCGTGTAGACGGTGCTCGTTCAATTTCTCGTGATTCTCGTCCTTGATGAAAAAAAATATATATATTTGTTTAAAAAAAAATGATGTAAGAATAATACAAAACCACGATAAAGTATCGATAAAAAAATCGCTGATACATTTGCGTTTATGAAAAAAAAGGGATCATGAGAAAGCGTTGGAACGAACGTATACGCACGTGTCGCTCGTCAAATCGGCAGCGACGATGATTCCACTCGACGTGGAGCAATAACTTTGAAGCGAATCGAACCCCCGAGACATCCGGGAGTGGCTTATTTGCATACCGACCTGAAAATCCCGAGCGCCCTTCTTCGTCTCGCTCGTTCGTGCCGAGCTTGTCATTCGAAGTCACCCACTCGACATAAGGTGGCCCTGCTCCGCTTTGCACGCCTGATTCTCTTATATCCCCTCCGCTCTTCCTTCATCCAACTCGCACCCTCGTCGTCGCGATCGTTTAGCACTTTGCCGTAATTTTTTTCACCACCAAACCCTCCCCCTCCCCCGAGTCAACCGCCGCAGTATATTTGCATAGTACCCCACCCTCTTTGCCAATTCGTTCTGTCTTTTACAGTGTAGTCGTGATCGAGAAATAGCTACCTATATATTCCGAGGTAGTTTCATCCCTCGCCAACAAGAACACCCTCAATAAAAATCGATGCGGTCTAATCGAACCAAAACACTCGTTTCTAATTATTTTTCTATTCGATTCTTGACACAGTGACGTAAAGACTTAGTTAAAAAGAGGAACGATGTTGGGAGAGGAAAATGTATATGTCATGACTCTGATCAATGATGAATATCCTGGAAATTTTTGCATTAAAAAAGGGAAATAAAAGGATAACTATGTTCCCGTGTATAACTCTCGGTAATGCAAGTTCTATGGCCCCGTGTCATATATTTTTCTTGCTCCGAAGAGAGTACGTATCCGTCGTCCAAGGAGCTGAGAGTCTTCTATATCGACGCGACCGCGCTACGAGATCCCATGGGCGTCCGTCGTACTTTACTGCCAACATTACTTCAAGGATAACGCCTAAGGAATAAAGACCTTTATGACCTAACTTCACTTTCCATCCATTTTATTCTTCACCCTGGACAGCGTACATTTTTTTTCTTGCGCGTTACATTGATGGGTGGTCTCTCATGGGGTTGGACCACTATAGTATTCCCCTACTATACAGTTTTCAGTAAAATCCCGACACTCGTGATTTTCCACTTGATATCAGTTACATTATACTTTGTCAGGATTAACCGTAGATACAAGAAGGTCTGATCCAGCATTCCGCACATGTTCGTATAAAATTGTTATCATTTTTTAGTTGAAACAATTTCTTTGTGTAATAATCTGATTTGGAATTGTTCAAAGTAGAAAGGAAATTTTCGTGAAACAAGTTCGAGAAAGGGCTTTTATACCCGCAAGACAGGATGGCCTGGTCGATGGCGCAGTACGTGGAGACATCTAGGAAGGAACGACTCAACACGAGGTCTCGGAGAAAGAGACTGATACCAACGGAAGAACGGGGGCGACCTTCGTCGCGAGGTCGTAGACCTCGATAATTCCTCCACCCTCGCCACTCGAATGATAGGAGACCACCCTCTACGTTTTATGTGGGGCAGATGAGATCGGGTGCCAAGCCCATTCACATTTCACGAAACAAACGGAAAATGTCAAATTATCCAAGAAATTATTCAAAAACGCAAATGAGTCTAGGAAAGACACTTTACCAAAACGCATAGTCAACCTATTATCGAAATCTCAATAAAGTGTACACATGGAAGTATTACACCAGTTAAAAGCGGACAATGTCAACTACATGCAGAAAGAATGCCCATGACAGATTGTACTGCTTGCTCTCTACAACGTCAGAACTCCAGTCTTCGATCTTGAATCTCTAGCCAGGTCGTCTTTCACGCGCCTTCGTGTTTCAGTCTCTCAAAGAATAAAAGCCAGCCAGGAGTAGAAGCTCGGACAGGGTTGCAAGGGTTGTTAGGCGTCGCGGACGCTCGACCACGACGACTATGATACGAGAGAGCGTATGCTGTGTTTACCCTCAGGAAACCAGCAGGGAGATTGAGCAAAGGGGTAGTGGGCAGTAGCAGCAGCAGCAGCAACACTGCAAACCGGGGGTGTTGAGTAAGTCTACCCATGCACAAGCGGGTGGTGTGCTGATGCCAACGTATTAGTAGCTGCAACGCGTAGAGTGCCCAGTAGTCTCGAGTCTCGAAGGTGTTGCTGCTGTTTCTGATGATGCTGGTGGTGGCTGGATGAGGTGTCGGTGTTGGAGCCCTGGCGTCGCGGCGTCGTTCGTTGGTGCAAAGGCAGACGCCTTCACCACCGGGTTTCATTAACTCCACGCATTCATAATCTCGAGTGTGTTGGACGTGCGAATATAGATTGAGATGGGAATGAGATGGGTTTTGTCCCGGGATATTTGCGAGGTGTGAGAGAACACGGTGACCGTTCAACGTGTCTTCCTTCGTCGTGATGCTGATGTTGGCGGTTGAGAGCGCCCGCGGACCAACGTCTCGACGCCGTGTATAGTTTTTTTTTCCTTTCTACTATCCTTTCTTTCAGAAACGTTATGGAGCCTCATGATTTTTATTAAAGAGGGGTAGCGACGCGTTCCTTGCTGTTTGGCGGGTAAATAGGCAGTCGATTGGACTCGTTCGTGATATAAAAGTGCTACAGCGAGAGGTCCCTCGAGGCTTGCTTTCGTTTATTTCTCTCGGGTATGCGCGAATGAGCTTTCGAATGAAATGTATCCGGACCATCTGAGCCTAGTTAACCGTATCAGATCATCTACTAGTGGCTACGAATGCTCTCTATATTACGTACGGTTTGCCAGTTCTTAATCCCTCGCGATTCCTAAGTCGCGTTAATGAATGAAAATTAAAGACTCGAGTTCCATGGGACCCTTATGTGATAGGGGTAATATTTAATCAGGAAAATATCTCTTTAAAAGAATATGTCGATCTTTTAAGCGTATAAAATTCAAAGTATATTATAATGAATATTTCTTTACCAATTATTTTTGAATTCCGATTTGCAGCCGTCTCAAAAAAGCTTTTATAGTTAC
>JABMBT010059515.1:0-11911 GCA_018906895.1 Odontocolon sp. PSUC_FEM 10030002
TAAGTGTGAGTGTAAAAAAAAGAGTCAAAATGAAGGGGAAAGGAGGAAAGGAAAAAACCAGTAGCAGAGAGCTACGCTCTTCAAGGAGACGAGCGTCGAAGTGCCCCGGCAAAACGGAAGTGAAACGTTACATCTGGCTTAACGGGGACGGACGGACACACATTCGTTTCTTAGCTCAGCGAGTTTCTCTGTACGATATTCTGTCCCGCTACTACTCGACGAGCTATATTTAACGAATTCTTCGTCACCTCGACCAACGATTCCTAGCTCTGCATCGTAGTGTAGTAACTACTGGAGCTTTCGTATAAGAGCCTAAAGCTTCAGACTCGCGTAGCTCGATAAACGTCTTGAACCGACGACACATTTACAGCGAGGACAGCAGCGAGTTCGAGAGCAACGAGCTTCTCCTCATTTCCTCGTGTCAACCGAGATACTCGTACAAGACCTTTAACTGCTCTACTACATGCGACGCAAGATGATGAAGTCAATGAAGAAAGAGACGTTGAGTGAAGTCTGTTGAAGATCTTTAATAAAGTCTGAATCATCTCATTTCCTTCTACGAAATTCCTTAAAGGAAGTTGCATCATGTCAATATAGATGAAGGTAGTTCGATAAGTTTTGATAAATTGATAGTTTAATATCAAGCTATACATTATAGTGTCAGGTACACCATTTTTTTTTTTCTTTTTTAGACGGTGAACAAATTGTGTTCTGCCATCTCGAGGATACTTTTTATCAAGAACGCAAAATTTTTCATCCATCGCAACAGCATAGGATGATCTCCCTCGCGGATTGCATTTTGTTTTCGGTACAAATAGGAACACGCTGCGTTGGCACGAAGCGCGAATTGGTTTGTCAAGTTGCCAGAGTGTACGTTAGGTGTGTCTATACTATGAGAATTGCCATGGAACGTCGAGGGTGAGATTTTCGCGGGATGCTACCGACTTTACTCACGAAATTCCTGGAAGCCACGCAGGTCCGGCAGGATGAATTATTACGTTGATTTAGAAAGGGTCTCGCGCCTCTTCGCCTCGCATGAAGATGTTTTCTCGCTATTCTATATAAGACTCCACTCGTATCACTCAGTTTCTTAGCATTTTCGGTGAAAATATGCGAGTTATTCCAACACTTTTTCACTCGCCACAGGCAACCAACCTCGCGGAAC
Organism: Odontocolon sp. PSUC_FEM 10030002; assembly: GCA_018906895.1. NCBI lineage: Eukaryota > Metazoa > Arthropoda > Insecta > Hymenoptera > Ichneumonidae > Odontocolon > Odontocolon sp. PSUC_FEM 10030002. The sequence goes on from JABMBT010059515.1 coordinate 1,166, forward strand.
CAACCAGGGGGTCGATACTACCCACCGCCAAGTCACAGACTCCAACATCTTTCCAAGGTCTGCCTAAATAATGTCTATAATATATATGTCTTCTACCAACGTACGTTGTTCTTTCCAACACTCTGTACACAATGACAGAGGTACGTTTATCTACTACCACTCTTGCAACTACTGCTTTTCTATAGACAACGAAAGTGTGGAAAAAAATGAGCTCGTACAACCCAGCGATAAACCAGCATTATAGCTCTCGCGAGTACGGGCTTGCGAAAGTATCGCGATAAATCTGAATGGGAGTGAGATTTTATGAAAACGTTAGAGGTATAGCCCAAGCATGGTTACAGTGGTAGTTGCAGTAGTAACAGTAACGGTATAGATGTGTAGGTACCTAAAGTATAACCCCGTCGCGTTCCCGTGTAGGAAAATTTAGTGTCGTCCCCCGCGTCCGGAACAAACCTCTTCCGTTGTCTCGGAAAGTTTGAGGTAGTTTGAAGATAATTTATCGGGCTCTCTCATCTCGTCGCTCGTCGTCTATGCCACAGAGGGTTATGATAAAAGAACTGTGACTAACTATATATAGATCTAAGCTACTCACCATCGAATCTAACGAATATCATCCGGCTTGGTGTCCTCTTTCCATCATCCTCCTATTGTAACTCGTTTCTACGACCCGAAAACGCACACATTCGGAAAACTTTGCGTGAATATCGCGGCCACTCTCGCTGGTTATGGAGGAAAACGAAGGAGAGACAGAGGAGGAGTTGGGCTCGGATTCTACACGAATTTTGGGCTAACGCTGATCCACGTACCGGAAAGATAATGCATAATCCATTTCCGCGCGAGGGAAGAGCTGGTAGGGGTTGGAGTTGGCAAGGATGAAGAGGAAGAGGGTGAAAGAGTAAAGGAAGAGCATTTCTCTTGCTCTCTCTTTCTCTCGCTTGCTCCTTCGTTGGTCGAGATGCTGCAGTCATAAATTTTCAATAATGCAAATGCCCTCCGGGCTTTGGGTACGAGGGCGCGCTAGCGCGTTTCGTAGGTGCTACCGTATAAAAGCGTATACCACGCGATGAGAAGAGCGGATTCTCTCGACTTTTCAGCTGTACCTTTCTCTTTCGCTCTATTCACTCTTGTTTTAAGCGAGTACGCGTGGCTTTACAATTTAGGGTGCTTCCATGAACGACGAAAAGAGCCACTCGTCCGGTTTTGGCCAAGGGTCGACAAAGATGACAGGAATGAAAGAGAGGGACATGAAATATAACGACGAAGGGATGACGACGAGACCTTAGGTACAAGATTCTCACCCCTAATTTCTCCACTCCAGATCCCTTTGCTACGAAATATTAAGCCACGTTAGCACGAACGTTATTAATGAAAATTGACACGCGTTTAATGCCTGGATCTAAACTTATGTACACTGCAGAGGTTACAACGTAAACTGCGATACTATTGCTATATATTAACGATAGAGCGTTACGACCGAGAAATAAACAGACGATAAAAGTTGTGAGCAAAATGTGAGGAAAATTAATAGAACGCTTTTTAAAAGTTATGAATTAATCTCGTTAAATCAATAACGCGTATATTAAATCGTTATTTCGTCGAACTGCTAAGTTATATGTGGCAAGGCTGTAACAGTCAGTTGAAGACTGTCGAAGAAGAAAGAAAGAGAGAATGTGCCAATCGAACGAGAAAACCCATTATGTCCATCGATAAGCCTATTAAACCATCAACGCCTAACCAAGACCCTAATTGCCAGGCATCGCGAACTCTGGCGTGTCTCCAAGCCTCCTTGAAATTTGTTGCGTTCCAGCGTTCCTTTTGGGTTCACCAGCCTTTCCCGTGACGTTCCTATCTGACTATTTTCTTGTTATTTTTTTTCCTCACTGCATGACAATGTTTTTTTTTCAATTCGCTTATTCTAAGCGTGACTATCTTAAAAATCAAAAAAAAAAGTTGTGTTAACAGAAAGCGAATCGTATATTTGCATGAAATCAGTATTAGACATTCTTCCCCTGATGATCGAACCATTATATACTAAAACATTTTTTTTTAATGACAAATGATCTTTGCAATTGCTTATTCATGATAAAATTCATGACAATTGTTTCATGCGTGAGTCGCAAAAATTCGTTCTGAAAAATCTCACTAAAGGCAGAATGCTTGATTTTCGATATATTATTTGAAGTAGAATCACGTCATTACTCATTTATACTGTAACTTGTTCAAAAACGATTTATAATAAATCCCAAGCAGAAGAGGCTCGTCGCTTTATCATGTCATCTTCATCACTTTGGTCTCGTCATCGTTGACTTTCGGTGTATGACCCTTGGTTCCGTTTTCCGGACGTCGTATAAGTGCAGCAGAGTAGTTTACTGGAGCACAAGGCCCACACACGTACTCCCACATTTATTACGAAGTAACCGACTGAGACAGCCTATCCAAGAGACGAGTTTCTCGTACGATAAAACGTACAACGTGGGTTGAACGCTATGCGAAACCGTGCGTCATCGAGTCCGTGACGGTTCGCTGGATCTTGCGGAGAGCACGAATCATTACCCCGCCAGGACAGTCACGAGACGAACAAGAGTAAGAGGCTGCGTCAAACATTTTCGCTACATGTAATGCCAGAGAATCGTATACGCTTCCGAGGAGAGAGTAACCCTCGTTCCTCGAATTTGCGACACGCTCGAGAATATAACGCGTTTACCAGCGAGATCCTTGCTCACCCACATCAAGAAATAGTTGTTTAATGGCACAGGGAGGAGATGACTATGCCAAAGTACTAAATGAGAAAGAAGAGGGGAGGGGGTGGGGTAAAGATAGAAAGAAATCGGAAGGGGCAGTGATAGTGTACAGAAATAAGGAAGGAAGAGAGAATAGGGGGAACGAGAGATGCGTCGAAAACTTTTCCACCCTCTCTCGAGAGATGACTCACGAAATAGAGAGGCTGAACTGAGATTTATGCGATTCTGTTGTTCGTCTTCTCGATTCCTTTCTTCTTACGATATACGAGTAAACGAATTTCCCTCTTCGTTGACCTAAAACGCCGGTGTACAGCCTGATGCCTCTTCGTTGAGAAGATATACGTAAGGTTACCAGGAGGTTAAGATAGTTGGATGTATTAGAAATTGAGTGTAAGACTGTGAATGTAAGACAGAGATAAAAAAAATGTCGCTATTTCCTTGATCTGCTAAAAGTAGTAGGATTGCTTAAAGACATATAAAAGAAGTTTCCACGATCCTTGGGTACCAATGCAAGGCGTTTGGTCCCTCTTTCTCGAAGGAATTATAATGTCACTTCGTATTCTAATCGATAGGGAGGGTGAACCGTGCGTGTTCCGGGATTCTCCCGCGGGATTCCTATCTTTCTTTATTCTTCTCCCTATGTACTCCATGGCTACCGTATCGTAATATGGTGTAGAGTCGTCGTCGTAAGAGGTTTACCTTTCGACAGCAAGGGCGCGATAAAGAAAGGAAGAAATAAGGGTGCCGTCTGCAAAGGAGAGTAAGGCGAAGCCGCAGGCGCTTCCTTGATATCGTAACATCCCAGTGAAGTTGACTCGTTTGATGCAGCATCCCCAACAGACTTTGCACACCAGCCCCGTCAGCTTCACCCTGCTTTCAGATACACTCTTAAGGAAAAACAGACCGCCGCCAGATGCCCCGGCAAATTGGCACTCGGAGGAGCAGAAGGGAACAAGCCAGGGAACTATATAGATCTATGCGGAAAAACTGAGAGAGCAACCGAGATAAAGAACTGGAGGTCGCAACAGAGCGAAGAGTGTCGTTCCTCTGCCGTTCTGGATCCTCCGATCCCCGGGGAACGGAAACAACCGAATCGGGAAGAAATTTAATTTGAACGCTGCTGACAAGCCGGGGAGCACGTCGATAGAATCGAAGAACCGAAAACGGCGAATTCGTTTCTGCACTATCGCATACGCTCTCGCGTAGTCGAGGATGTAATATTTACGCCCACGGGTGAGAGTCGTTTCCCGGGCGTTCCTATCTACTGTCTTCCGGATGAACTCTTTCTACAGGGCTGTTGATGAGAGAGAGCCAATTTTCTTAGGGGCTAATTTTTCTACCGCTGAGTTTATCATCGTCAGTGATAATTTTCGCTTGGTTGGTAAATGTGGGATCCATGCAGCATCCGAATAACGTATTACTGTATTGTGGAATGATTAATTTCAATTTTTAAAGTGTATTTGGCGTCGAGCCATTACGCCATGTCTCTTAATTAACGGCTCTCTACCACTCCCACAGAACGAAATTATTTATTTTCAATAAATTAGAACGTTTTTATCATCCTTAGCGAACAAGCTTTGTTCTATAATTTATAACTTGGGACAGGCTTGGGGATGACTCAGATAAATATACGTTTAATATAATTCATTCATTTGTTTTTGATGTCGCCATGGTCACATTTAAATTAAGGATGTCTACTCAACCGGAATTCATGGAAATAAAAGTGCAGTCCAATTGCGCGTATGAAATGTTTGAAACTAAACTATTCGATTTAAAAGAACGAATTATTCAAATTAATAATTGAAACAAACTAGCAGCTGGCGTATGGTTGAATGTAACGCAATCTATGTTGTTAGAGAGTCACACTGAATGTTACAACAGTGACTACATAATAATTAGATCTTATCTCAACATGGTTATACATATTATATCGCGATCCAACTATCCGACGGAGTCGGTTAAAACCCAGTAGACTCGTTAGACACTTCCACTACGGTCATTGCCAGCACGCGTTTATATTTGGAAACGTAATTTTCTCCCGCTGGTTCTGTCGGTGAGCCGGTGATACTTCGGTGTCCTGCTGGTATTCCAAAGACGCGCGCGACTCTATCGCGGTAGCAAAGGCGGGTAAGACCACTAACGAGGCCCCCGTGCCGATTAACATCGGCATTTTAACTACACGTACGAGACGACAGAGGAGACTATGCAGGCGGCCTCGGGTGTACGCGAACGAACGAGCGTGTAAGTGAGCGGGCACGTTTTCCCGGACTCACACGTGGATGCTTAACAGGCCTCTCTCCTGGGACTCCTACGCGTAATCGTCTGTCCGACGAGTACATATAACCCTGTAGAACCTCCGAGCGTAAGTCGTGTGGAATCGTTCGTCGACGAGCGAGTCGGGTGCCACCAATGGTATTAAAGAGAAGGAGTTGGAACAGAAGGAAAGAGTCGAGAATATGAATACACGTACGCATATGTATACGTCAATGTACGTATGTTGTTTGAGTGTGTATGTATGTAAATATGTATATACAGTACATCGGTACACCCGTATTCACGGGACACTTAGATCCCTATCATCGTACCGAAGAACACACGTGGGACGAAGCCAGAAATTTACGCTGTAATATTCTACCGCGCTTACTGGTTCTCCGTTGTATGACGTATACCATACGAGGGCGCCCGCGTGCCCATGCTCAGAGTGTAGGAAGAGTCACTTTCCCTTCTATATAATCGTTGGACTACCGATAACGAGACTCAGACACGGAATAACAATTGACTTCCTGTCCCTACGTCGTGTATATCGAAAACGGTAACTCTTTATTTCAGATATAATAAATAAAAGAATGTATATCTGATTTTTTTTTTTCGTGAATATAATCATTCGTTAATTTGTTATTTCCGCAAAATGCGATAAAAAGTTGTTCTGGGAATGAGTAACGGGAATTAATTCTACCCTGAAGAAGTTGAGTACCTGTAGCGGCTTCGAGATTGATAATTCCCTACTATTTGCAGAGTCTAGTTTCTTTTTTTATTTTTTTCTACTTCCCTGGGATGGATGGTGCTAAATGGCGCTGGGCACGTAAGTAAGCGGGAGAGGTCGAACGATGTGTGAGCGACGAGTGGAATGAACGTACGTGCAGTGCGTACGTACGTAATTTAGCGTAGACTCGTACTTAGTCGAGTCTACGTGAATGTACACTATAGTGCCAAGAATCGGAGGTAACGCGCGGTCACCGTGGAATTACACGAGGTTTATTGCTTCCCGTCGCAATTGTCGCGGCGCGGGTCCAGCAACCGAGGATAAACGATACTTTTATTGGTCCTGTTACCGGCTAATTGCACCCGGTCGCCCACCGCCAACGCGCCGCAGCATCAGTAACAACGCAGCGGGTCATATAGTATCGCTTCTTCTTACATACACGCGGCTTCGAGACGGAAGCTGTGACATGATGAAAACTCCGATCTCTTATCTCCTGCTTCTTTCTTTCTTACAGTAAATTTCCCCCACTCCAACTTTGAGATGACTGCAAAAGACGCAGTTTGCCGCCTTTATGTCTCGGGAAAGTATGCCATTCGAATAACGAGAAATAAATACATACGCATGTAGAATGTAGGTTTATATATAAAGAAGGGTTTAGCAAGCGACTTACGCGTATACCGATTCAAACAGTAAGTGGTGTAAGCGTGAGCAAAAGAGATAAGGAATTTATTCGCCGAAGCGCCGGCAAAGAGAGGGGATCAACATTATTCCAGTGTGCGTAGTCTGCTGGGTACGTTCATGGAGTGTAGACTCGAATGATTTACACCCGAGAAAGCAGCCGAAGGCAGGAACAGAAGCGCATCGTCGTCATCATCCTCGTCCCATCATTCCGTTGGTTTACAGTTAAATATCAGTAACGTTTATATTCATGCGAATGAAAATAAATAAATTTACACTGAGCCTTTCGCTCGTTAGTTTCCAGTATCTTTAGTCATAATAGCAATCTCCCACAAAGAGGTTAACAAAATTCTAATCTATTTTCATTTTCTTTTTTTTTCTTTTTTTTTTGCGTCTGGGTGGAACTTTGCGTGCAAACCAAGCCGTAACTTTAGCCAGTGATTAGACAGTGAAATGGGGAAAAAAAAGAAGAAATCGTAGTTGCTGGGCCTCTGCATGTTCAGAGCTTAATGCGAATCTGGTTCATCGGGATTTCTTCGAGGACCTGGACCAGACGCAGCAAGTTCTCATCGCAAACTGCGACTACAGACGAACGTTAAGGATATAACGAAGTAACGAAACCGGTTTCGGCATTCAGTTTAACAGCGGGAGAAGAAGAGAGCAGTATTACAAGAAGAGCCGCCCCGTTGCTCGGTGGGTCTCTCCTCTTTGTTTACGGCGGCCACCGAGATTCCGCAAGCTTCTCTCGCAGCATCCTGGACGAGAAGAGTTTTACAGTGGAATTAAAAAAAAATACAGTTAAATAAAAAGAATTTAGCCAAAAGTTATTAACATAATTTAGCACAACATTTATATCGTTTTTGTAACGATTATTGCGTCATAGATTATAAACAATAAACATTTATTATCTTATTTTACTTAATTTATATAGATGCACCTATATATAGTAACGTAAAGAGTCGGCTGCGGCACATCATTTCCTTCTCGCTTTCGATCTTTTCCTTCTCGACATCCTCGACTCCCGAGGCATGAATTTATATAAATGGCGCGTCCCAGCATCGGAAGAGTCCAGCGTGTGGCGTGCATCAGAGTAGACGCACCAGAAACTCCAACAGCACCAACAGAGCACGGGACTTTAATCAAGGATAACAGCTGTAACGGCGTAATCAGCGGCAATCGCGGGGAGCACCAAGCACGACTATTAATATCCATTTGGTAGCAGTAGCGCGAACCAGTGGCAGCCTCCGTTGCCTCCTGTCCTGACTCTGGATTTTCCATCTCCCTCTAATTATCGTCATTTTCGTTCCATCTCGCTTTTGGGTCTCGCTACAACTTCCACGACGTGGATATCCCTTGCATTTTCTCTCCTTGTTCGACACCCTGCACAGACAACTTGCCTCATTCCTCTCCAGCCAGATCATCGACTTTCCCTTTCGCACTTTCCCTTTCCATCCCCCCCTACCAATTTCTCCACCCTGCCTGGCCCTCAATGTTTCTTCGGCAGTCGAACAAATCGTCAGGGAAACGACGAGGGTTGTGGACGAATGAACGAACAAACGGACAGACGAATGGATGGATGGGACGGACAGAGAAAAGCGAGAAGCCGCGCATCACCGAAAGGGGAAACTCCGAAACGCGTTCGTATCTCTCTGGCTCTGCTGGCAATGCACGCGTCACGGCACACGCTCTCTGCTTTCTATCCCTTGGATCGCACCCCTGTAACTTCTCTCTCGTACCGTCGCTCTCTTCCCTCTCACTCACTTTAGTCCGTTTCTACTCTTCTGTATGTACGTTGGGAAACGGAACTAGTGTATGTACGAAAAAAGGAGGGGATGGTGGCAATCGATACGAAAATGTATATACCAAACCGGAAATTGCTCCTGTCTCCTATAGTGGCGCGTGCCGCACACGGTTACGTAAAATCGGCATGTAAAAATTCTACAGCTGAGTACTCGTCAGCATGGCTTTACGAAAAATGTATTATGTATAACGTTGATAATAGTATAACTTCTGATGTGTATATAGGGAGAGTGGGGCAAAACGGGACACCGGGGAAAACGAGCCATCGCGTTAAAAAAACATAACGGGGTAAAATCAAAAGGTTCGACGGTACTTTCCGAAGTCGTGACATCCTCATCTTTGTACTCGATCTTGCCAGCACTTTTATTTCGCTTGCATTTACATTTTTTACGCAATAGCCCGTTTTTCCCCGGTCTCCGCTATATGCGTGTGAGTGAAGTGACGTACGTCACCGGGATGGAAGGGTTTTCGATCACGGGGAGTTGAAAGTCGAACGATTGTGTTTTTCGTCAGTATAATTGTGCGGTGTAACGTTTTCGAACTCCAGCGAGGACAAGCTGTACGCACCCTTACCACGGGGGTTCTAAGGTACATTCGGCTTTAACCACTCGTCACTATGTTAGAACTACGACTATACATCACTTGGATGACTAACGACTTTATGAACACAAAGATCTCCGGTTGTATCTTCCTCTCCCCATTAATAATATGATCCATTAAAGTTGTAATACACTTTTATGTAACATAGCGACACGATTTATAACATAGCTATATACAGCACGTACTCAATGAAAACTTGAGAACGTTTCTTGATAGTTACAAGTTTTCGTGAAAATTCGACTTTTATATACTCTTCCGGAAATTCTTAAATATATGAAACTCATAAATGGTCGTACATATATAACGCAATGTGCGATGCAAGTTTTCCGATTTCGAGCTATCGAAGTCTTCACGACTCTTATTCTTTTTCTCTGCTTTTACTGAACTTTTTTTTTTTACAGTTCATTAAACACTTTTTTTTCTTTTTTTTTTATATACACGTTACTCGAAAGTCTCGACTCTTCAGAACATCCGTTCCTTGGAAATAAACGCCGGTCCGTGCGATCTCTCCTCGTTGTGAGTCGGAGGGACAGCCTTTCGAACTACTGGCGCGTGAAAGAGCGCGTAATTTTGCGTTCTGGGCTCGTGCCGGCGGGACGAGCTTTCGCTCTTTAAGCTCTCGCAGCTTGTTATAACGAACTTTCGGAACTAGCCGAGATTTGCATGCCATTACGTAGAGGCAAGCGAATGGGCAGTCGAGCGAGGAGCTAGAAACTACGAGGTGGAAAGAGGTGAAACACCAGCGGCAGAACAGGAGGCTATGGTAAAGTATATAGAACTCCTGTATAGTACTATATATAGTATACAATTCAGTATAAAATATAGTAAGGGAAGGACCGCGGCAATATCACCCTGGCATTTTAAGGAGCTTTCGAGTGGCGTGCAATTTACATAAACTAGACTCCCGCGGCGACAAAACCAACTGAACCATAAACTTATAATTCTCTCTGTAATAAACAGCTCTGAGTGCTGCCAACCAACATCGCAACTTGGCCACACGAGTTTTTCGTCCACATTATTCGTCGCATTGCGCGGTTATTCTCACGAGATTGCGAATCAGTCACGGATCGTTTTTCGCTTATGGGCAATTCAAGAAAAAGGTACCTGCACATATAGATATATCTTGTTGTATCTAAGCACTGCAGATGAGATGATATGACGTTAGTGTAATTCGCAATTCATCTCGTTATCATTTTCCAACTTGATTTTCCCAATACAAAAAAAGAGATAAACAATTTAAGGTTCGAGCTCATTGAGAACAATATATATGCAGGTATTCAAGATATTCAGCAGGTATTCAACTATATATAGCGAGTATACGTAGGCGTAGCATAGATGAAGTTGGTAATTAGTTGTCGCACTCGATCCTCGAGCGTTGATATTAATTTACAATTTTTCTTTTTTATTTCTCGATCACAGATGATTAATGTCTCGATGACGGACGATACTAAACGATGATGAGGGAGAGCGAATATCGATAAATCAAATCGAGTCCGTCGTGTTACACTGTACTAAAATATAGTTTGGTATAGCAATGTAGCACAGTTCGCTATTAATAATGTCTCGATGCTTCACGATCGGTTCTGCTGAATATGTGATATAGTATAAGTTGCTATACACACAAATGTTTAGTACTCTATACATCATTTATATATATGTATATCTATAGCTATGCCGCGGTTCATTATTTACGATTAATTTATTCCATTAAGTTCGGGACCCGTGGTTCGATAATTGATTCACCGAAAGGAGTAGCCGTCCGATAACTCTTCCCTCGACCGTCGACGAGGTCCGCGTCGATGAAAGGAAAAGAAAAAAAAATCTAAAAAAAATGGAAGAGTCGAACGGGATGGATGAACATTGCGGATAAAGTCTCAGACTCGTTTTCGCGACATGAGTTCTCGAGATTGTGTAAGTTTTCTTGGCACTCTATTTAGTAATATA
>JABMBT010059516.1:0-20070 GCA_018906895.1 Odontocolon sp. PSUC_FEM 10030002
GTACCGATAGAAATGGAAATAAATAATAATAAATTCTATTTTTCCATATTTACAAATTATACTCGAGCAAATGCTTTGTATAGATTTTATATGCAAAAAGAGTAAAATCTGCAGATATATATATATGTATAGATTCACAAAAACTAGATAACGTATATTTATGTATATTGCACGCATAAAATGTACGTGTATGTGTATGAAACGCATCACAGTTCAGTGACAAAATTTGCTTCTGGTCCCTCGGGAATCCTCAAATTGAGAGCTTTCCACGTAACTAATTGTAACATCTGTATATGTGGCCACAGAATCCAACGTAAAGTTTGAAGTTAAAAAAAGTTCGTTAGAATACACGGTACAAATGTTACATTATAATTGTCCACTATAAAACAATATAGGGAATTCCATATCAAGTCGGCCACCCATTTTTCATTACCTCAATTTTTTAAAATAAATCTCTGCGTCTCTAAAACAGCAATTTGTACAAATATGACGCAATTCAACGAAATCGAAATTGATAAAAAGAATTACAAATTTGTTAAAAGAAAAAAAGAAACTTTTACCTTTCAAAAACATTGAGAAAAAGTTTAATGCAAAGCACATTCAGAACTACGAAATTTTATGTTTGCACTTTTTTCTTGAAGAGTGGATCACTTAAAAAAAAAAAAATATGTAGAATAATTTAAAGTACAAGAGTTAAAAATCTAAAATAATTTGGCAATTTCCTTATCAGTCGACATACCGTTTTATAAAAATTTGTAGTTTTTGGATCCATCTAAAAATGGGGTGGCTTGATGTACGTGGAACCCCTCATACATATATGAACACACATATATATATATACTTGTGTATACAATCAATTAGGGCGATTAGTTTTACCTCTGAGCGTTAGTATCGGTTTCAGCAGCAACAGTTGGAGTGATATGCTTTCCCTCGATATCGACGTTACTTCGAAATATTTGTAACCCAAAAGTCCGTTCCATTGTTAATTCTTCCTGTATACTGCTAGTACGGTAGATCTCGAAATAATAATAGTGGATATTGTTATACTTTCTTTTGTTCTTTTTTCTTTTTATTTTCCTAGAACAAAATTATTGCTTTTCCCCTTGGGAATTTTTAAAGTTTGGTACGGGATTTCTTCTACCTCTTATCTTTCAACACTTTTATCAGTCTCTGATGAAGAATCTCTTGTTAGTTACGTTATTTTTATTTTTTTTAATCTGTCCTACTGGACTGAAAGAAAAAAGTAGACGACCAGACTTGGGAATTGCGGCGAAGGGAAAAAAGAAACGAGATCTGGTGAAAAGTGACGTACCATTCGTGGTGTTTCATGGAGAAAACTGGAACGTGAAACTTTCAGCCAACACAAAGCTTGAAACGTATTTCACGTTCACAGCGAAGCAGATCTGGCTTGCGGATAAAATACTTATTTAGCGTGTCTATAATTCTGTAGCAGCATAGATAGTCCAGCTTGGATCCAACGTTCCAGCGAATCCGAAAGCTGATGTTCCCTTTTTTAACAAAAAAGTTTATTATCTCTCCAGGCAATGTACATAGCTTGAAAGTGCTGATATTATTATATTGCACTTGAGTTTAGCTCTGCAATTTTGCAGAGCAAGGATATCCTCGGACACGCTGATGTATTCATTTCATATAAACAGATGATACATCGCCGTAGAGTTATAAACAAATCCTGTACTAATTTTCTCGACTGAACAAAATTATACCACAAACGCAGTAAAACGACAAATCAAAAAGTTGAATACACGTGGCACAACGTGTGATACGTTTGACTCGAAAATCCAATAAATTTCCTTTTCGACGAATTGAAAGGCAAGTTTTTCTAATGACAGTTGAATCAGCTAAAAATGTTTATGTATATAAATACACATGTTTATGTGTATATACATGTTTGCGGGATTTAAGCTTTTTTCGACCAGAATTTTCGATTATTTTACAAAGAATTATAATTTCATCGCGTGGAGGGACATGTCAGAATATAACGATTAAACATAGTTAGAAGATGAAATTCTGAATGTAGTTCTTTCTGTTAGTGGAAAATAAATCGTTGAATATTCTCAGAGATAAAATTGGAACGCATCTGTAGTTTCTGGGATGCTGCATCTGCTTTGGATGCAATTCGGTCTGATCGGCTGGGGCCATATAACACAGAAGCGGGAGATGTCTGCATATCCTGCGCTCCAACTCTACGACCACGACGTATGATTGGAAAAGTTTTTATATAATGTCGTGGCGTGCGTTCGTCCGTCCATCCGTTCCTTCGTCGATGCCCAGTTCCTACGTCGACCTCGCGCGCAATCCTTGAAGAATATACCTAAAGCTGGCTGGGCATCAGGAACCCTCCGTGACCTCGACATTACCACGGCAACGTGTTCGTGAAAATTTTCTGCTCTCCCAAAGAGGAGAACGAGGACGCTGGCAACTTCCTCGATAACCTTTCATCGCCCGGTCAAAGTTTTCGAAAGCTTCGGAGAGTGACTGTCCTATCCCCTTCGAAGTTCATTGTAGCAAATACTTCAACGATAGCCAGGTCTATCGTGAAGGAGGAGGGCGATCACATCTTCGATATTTGCCATCGATATTAAATAAGTAGTTGCAATACGTTTCCTCTGCTGCCCTTTTCTCGTTTCAAGACATTTTGAGACAAATTTCTTCGACGACAATACGGCAAATGGAAGAAACGTACTTCAGACCATCGTATGAAGAACATGGCAATGTTCAGCCCATCGAGATATATATTTGATATCAAAGGGTTGGACCGTTTCCAATGTAAGTTTTATTGGATCATTGTTTATCGCACACCCGGACCAATTGTAGCTTCCGTGTGGTGTGAAATCGATATCAATCTTAATACCCTCCCTAGCAGAAATTTTTCCGTGAATGATTTTTCCGTCAGGGCCCGACTACCCACGGAAAAAAATCTAGGGCTATTTTAAGAATATTGAGAACTCGTAAAGTTCAAAGTACTGACCAAGTATATATTGTCATAATGCTTATTAGCCATCGTCGCCAACATACTTGACACGAATGTGACGGAAACTGCAGCTTCCGAGGGAATAGAATGCAAAGTGTTTGAAGAAATGAGTGAAAATTGACAGAAAGAAAAAAGAGTGGAGGGAGGTAGGTTTCGCGACTGCACTATGAGTGAGCATCCTTTGAACGGTACAGAGGGAAAATAAAAAAAGAAAAAGGAGAAATAATAAATAAAAAAGCACGAAGCAGGACCAAATAAAACATGGAGAAGGAAACACACTGGTCTCGCTCGATCGGGCGGTTAATGAAAAATAGCGACACCCTCCATCGTCTCGTGGAGAGGGACCAAAAGGATGAAAGAGGTACAGAAGGGTGCCACGGGTGAGAGCGAGAGCTTCGCCTGGCACTCCCGCTGAGCGCCGGATTGCTTGCTCTACGCTTTCGCTTGATTCGCTCACTTCGGTATACGGGTTTTGCGTGATTCCATTCCTCGGTAGAACCTTGGTGCCCAGAGTTTCCGTCTGGATTCACGCTGCGATGTCATATTACAACGCCCCGTCGTGCTTCTACTGCGACCCGGACCAAGGGGTGAAGCTCGAGAAGGGCAAGTAGACGGGGAGGGGAAGGGAGTGAATAAGCTCTCTGTCTGTTGCCTCTCGCACCCTGCCGTACTGCAACTGCTGCTGTGCTAGGCTCGTGGATTCCTGCTCTTTCCCTCTTTTCACCCTCTCACCGTCAAACCCCATGCATACCTTTTCTTTGTCGCTTTCGTTTTCTATCTCCTTCCGTTTCTATCGTTCATTCCTACACGAGCTTTCTCCATCTCTCATTCCCGCCAGTTTTTTCCGACTTTTATCTTGCCGTCGGGGCTCTGTTATCGTTCTCTTTTCGCACCGCTCTCGAGTATCGCTTTTATGAACTTTATTTCCCGCTATAGGTATATAAAAGATGTACACAGTACGGATCTTCTTTTCAAAATTGTATTTCGCTATCTCCCGGGTCGAAGACAATTGTGATGACGGATAAAAGAAAAACTGACGGTGTCAGTCATACTTTTTTTTTAATAATTTCTTGTTGGAATATTCGTGTCAGAAATATTATCAGAATCGTCAATGATAATATGTTTGATCGATTAGGAGTTTTTAACGAAATTTTGGAATGGCGAATGATCATTATCGAATGACAAGCGGAGAGACGTATCGGGGGAGGAAACCACACGGAGGAACGGAGGATCATGACCGGGAAGGTAATAGAGCCTGGGGAAATTCTGGTAGCCCCGACGGTGAGATAAATCAGAGCGCACCGGTGAATCGGGCCGCGCCGGAGTTATGGGCGGGACGGAAGTAGGGCCCCATGATCTACAGTCGCCACGTCGTTTCCGACCAAAAATCCATTATGTATATTACGAACATGTAACAAGACGAAATGGCTGATTCAAACTATAGCCAAAGTTCAAATTTGTTGAATTCGAACATCGACGTATATTGAGAGACTCATCGGTAATGAACTCTTCTTCACTTGCTCTTCACGTATTCATGACTGATTACTGTATTTTACTATATTTTACTATATTTTAATGCACTTCAGAGTCTCATTATTCCAGATTATATTAGAATAATGAGAATAAAATTAAATGAGTATAAATTAGTTGTAAATTAGTTATACAAAAGGGATCCCTTTTAGATGCACAAATGGCGTCATTTAATGCACTTCCTTTTTTCGGTACAGTTTATCCCTGGATAATTGGGTTTCAGCGAAGATAAAAACTCTTGTAAGATTTTCCACTTTGGAAAAAATCCTCATTCAACGAGGCAAGATCACATACTATATTTTTCAGCAAACGATGAACTGTATGGAGAAAGGCTCAGAAAGTTTTCTCCGCATGAATGAGAGTTCCTAACCCACCGATAGACGGGATCTGACTGCGTAAAATATGTATAGGGTCATACTTGACGCGTAGCAAACGTAAAACTAGATTCACAAAAGCTTCCGAATTCCTCTTCGAAAGCTCCAAAAGTTTCCAAAGTGCTATTTGCATATATTCGCTTGAAATATTGTACTATTCGTGTTTCATTTTTTCGAATGGCTTTTTCGGTTTGGCATGGCATCCGATGGACACACTTCACTCTTGACTGGATCCGCGCTCACGTTAAATCATCACTCGTTCTCTCGCTTGTTATTATGTTGCAAACGTTGAAAAACAAACGACAAATTGGTACTTGTTGATACTACAAACATACCAGGTGGCACATTGTTCAATACCTGGGTTTGAAATTCGAGAGTTCTCCGATTCGTCGGCAAATTATATCGAGTATTTGTCATTTAATGTAAAAAAAACGTTCAGGATATCACGTGTTATCGACGAACCCTAGAATGCGCGTTCAACCGTAACCCATTATTTACCGTTTCGCAATAGCACGGAGACCGAAGCATCCACCTAACACCTACACATGACCGAAAACTTTTAATTAAAATCTGCAAATTTACGAACGATTCTCTCGTAGGGTATGCCAACGATTCTTGGGGCCAATCATATATGATTTCCCGATTGCCCCTGTTATCGCATGACCACTGTTCGAATGTGCGATATTGATGTTTAGACGAGAGAAAGAGAGATGCGTGTCAGATAGTCAGAATGCAGATATTCACGCATTCGCGTGGACATGGAATGCAGGGAGCGTCGATTTCCAATGAAAATGTTCATTCGATAGCTCAAATTGGTATTTTCGCTTCCTGCGACGATTCGTACTACCATTCGATCTCGTTTCAACGTTTCAACGGGTTGGTGTAGAACTGGATAGCTCCGTTTTCACCGTTCGATCGTGCTGGACTAGCGAGAGTGAGACGGAGTCATCTATTCACTGACGAGAATTCCAAAGTTCGTGTGTGACGATATACCAGCGTTCAGTAACTCTGGAATGTTGTATGTAAACCGTATATGTACGGAGCAATCGCATGATAACGCTGAAAGTTCAATCTACATGGATTTATCGCTTCCCGAGCTCACCCGATTAATGTAACTGAATCGGTCACGTTTATTATTTACTTATTGCACGATTTATAATGTCCAAATACTACTGTGCTATTGAACCAAATAGTGCTATAACAGACTTGTTGAAATTTCTAACAATCTTACTCAAGTTGAATCATTCAATTTCACTAGATCACTCGATGATTCATTTAACGCGAGTTAATTATGTCACATTGAAATCTGGACCCTCTGTTGAGTCTACACATTCAAGTAAAGCAGGATGAAAATTAAAATCCAGATGCTGCGTTGAATCTTCCCTAATAGCAGATTTAACCCACTTGAAGTCAACAAGTATATTTGTAAGGGATAAAGCTTGGCTCGGTATATTTTTCTTTTACTAATAATTTGGAATTTATGAAACTCCTGGTACACTTTACGGTGAATTGGCCTACGTATTTGAATTCGTGCTGCTGCACTGGTATAACGTACGCAGGTCGTTCTTAGAGTCCAGCCCAAGTGCCATAACGGTCATACGGCGAAGATGGAAACTCTCGAGCACAATGGGGTGGTAACTGGGTGACCAACTTGAAACTCGAAAGTTTACAGCAAGTTTCGCGGCGTAGAAGGGTCAAGGGAGGGTGTAAGGGGTTGGTATATATTCACTCGAATAGCAAGCACCAAGCTGCTCATAAATTGTCCAGATATAACTTCCTTACGTTGGAGAACCTAGACGCGCATTCACCCGATTGTTCTAAAGGTGCATAGGCGCATTTATCGTTCGAATAATCACGTCTTTGTTCGCGTCTTTCATTTCCCTTTCTCGTATCTGAATAAAGTACAGTAAGATAAATTCGCGTCTGTCATCACATCCAGTTCAGTAGAAATGGAATCTACCCACTTCATTTTTAGTTATTAACGTATTTTGAAACACGATTGTTCAGACATTGAAGAATTTTACTATTAGCAAGTTAATTAATATCAAAGTTTTAGGTAAAATGAGAAAATCGGTAATCCACGAAACAAAGAACACAACATACATGCCTACACATACACACATCAGCAGGTACATTGCTTGTTTTACGGGCCGTCGAAATCTATATTGAGATACTAGTGCAAAAAAATGTTTTCTGCGTTCCTTTTGATAACTTTGATTCCGTAACACTTAGTGAGCTGGAAAGAATATTTCTTATGCACGAAAATAAGTTGTGTACTGAAAAGATTTTTGCGCCTGACTAAATACGATAATGTATTTGTTAACTTTGTGGTTCCTATAAAATCAGGCGAATCGCCGTGTTGCCATTTCTCCATCGTCCAAAATACCAACAAGTACTCAGAATTGGAGAAAACAAAGTTTCTACTCTTGTTTCCCACCGGAAATCTATTTACTCCGGCTATTTTGCACATTTCCGATTGTGTGTTTCTAGTTGGGCGAACGGGGACATCTAGTTTGTGTTCACGTCACAGGTTACTGTAATCGGATGATCTGGTTGACCCTCTTCCACCCTTTCTTGTTTCCTCTCGTTTGACCATAGCATAAACACATCTATGCATGAGATCGTACATTTATTTATTAATATTTCTACATCTATCGGAAATTTCATTTTTTAATGAAACTTCATGTTGCACCGCACGTTATTATCTAATTGATAATGCGGTCTACATAATTCTCTCGAAATAATATAATTAGCGGAACATTTTGTTTACTAGTACCAAAAAAAAAAAAAATGTTTGCGAATAATTCGGGAATTTCCAACTGCTCGAAACCGTAGTTGAAGTTAGCTATAGTTCAGTACATGCAGTTTATTACCGAGAAGCTAAAAAATTCTTTAATCCCTTGACAATTTATTCGAGTGTTTCGGAGACGAGAATTAACATTTATAGCTTTATAACGTTGTCCCTTTCGGACACAAAATAATAATGGGTCAAGCCAACAAGGGCCCTTTTTTACGTTCCTCCCGACTCGTGGTGCGGGTGCCGCTTACGATTTTCTGCAATTTTTATCGTCACTCTCTTTCACCAATTTTCTCAATCAATAAACTGTCGTGACAGATTAGCTCAAAACAAAGTAACTTCATGGTAACTCCACAATTCCACGGTAACTCCTGTGTAATTTTTTTTCGGCTTTGACAGAATGTTCGATAGGAAATTGTGTGCTGATTGCAACATCGAAGGGATGATTGAGAAACATCGAAAATCGATAAAAAAAAAGAAAAGAGTTTTTTCATGCAGTTGAACATTGCGGCGATGGTTCTAATTTATTCATATTAGTATATTACCATACAAGTGTGGAAAAGACTTCTTAACGAGTGTGAGGGTTGTAATCACACGAGTTAGAAAAGTCTTTTCCTCACGAGTTTCGTACAAAATTTAATGTTACGATACACGCGAAGCGTGTGTAAAACCAGACTTTACGCACGGAATGCCATAAAAATGTAATAGTTCATTCACTGGCTAAACTGTTCATTCACTGGCCTACCTGCCCTATGTATTGTGAAAATAGGTAATTGATATTTTTAAATAATGTCAACCTTCAATTCAAATCATGTTCACCGCATTAATTTGAGATTCGGGGTTCGCCTTCTTCACTGTGTAAATATTCATCAGTATCCCGTCTTACGACTTTGATTGACTAGCATTTAAATCGAGATGCATTGTGAGGGTGAATACAGTGCACGATCTGTATTCTCCATTTATAAATGTTAAACTTTTCCAATTCTGCCGGTTGAATTTTTATGTAGATTTGTTCGGTTCTAACAAAAAATACTAAGTGTATTCCAGATAACTCCATATTCTGCATAGAACAATTGGTTTCCGCTCAATCGCTAAATTTCCGCAAGAAGTTTTGGTCCCTGTACCATAGAATTTCTTGCTGACTATTCAGCGCACGGGTATTTAAGGACGACGATAGCGACTGCGAGGTTACGAGATTTCTCTACAGCGTGGAAATGCTTCGAGGAAATGTCCTGGCCCATTTTCTTTTTGCTTTGTTACACAAACACACACGTGCATAGTCGTCGTGTGCACGCTAGACAATGGGGGATGAATGAAAAACAATAATGGCCTCGGAGCATCGATTTATAGGAAAAAACTAGGGTTCTAGTTCTCGTCTTGCGATTTTTCGATCATCAATCTACCCCCAGGATAAGGAAAACCCTCGCTTCACCGGCGAATTAACGTGTTGACGCACTTTTTCCCCAAAGGAGATAAAGATCCGAAAGTGACGAACATCGACGTCTCGTCGAATGTCCTTTAGTTTTTCGGTGAAAAAAAAAAGGGAATTAAATGTTCGAATCCGGAGACTATTTTTGCAAGGCTGAACCGCAAAGCTATTATTTATTCTCTCCATTCGTGGGTCATGACTGTCGTGGTGACAATAATTTTCAATTTATTTTCAGTGAGGCCTCTCCGCTTCGAGGGAATAAAATATCCAAAGAGAAGTTACCCCCTGAAACTTTTGCTATCTCTCTTCTACCTTTCCCTACTTGCTGGGTCGCACTCTGCCACTCTAAATTAAATCGAGAATATCAGACACGTTTTATTTAATCAGTGAGAACGTCGTCGAAACCACTCTCTTGCTATTCCCGTTGCAGACCATTCTGCGAACAATTTCCGAGGTAATACCGGCGCGCCAATGCCCACACTCTAGTCCCAGCCCATAGTATACCGCGATCGAGTAGTTAATCGCTACGAAATTACTGTCGCTCGGGCATTAGACGCTCAGACGCTGTGAATTTGTAAGGGTGACGTTCCGTAAAATTGGTGAACGACGAGAATACGACGAGTAAGATACAAGTTTTCTACGAATCCGTCCAGTCGACCCTATCTCACGTTTCTCCATTTATGTCTGCATACAAACTTTTATCGTTTTCGCTTCTTGAGTGTCATCTCAACTTGTCACTTTAAGAAACAGCGTAGAGCGAGAACACGAATATAAATTAAGATATAAATACCGAGGCCCAAATTCGTACCTCTTTTTTAGTGACACTTTAATTTTAAATAGACCCTAAAGTGGCATTAAAATTCATTTAATGCTACATACAGACTCTATAAGAAAACTGTGAAGCCAATTTAGAGTCTATCCTAAAATTTAACTCGGAGTATTAAGGCTGGGCCATTTCTGTATAGGACGGCATTTGACTGGTGACGTAACGAATATTTTGTAAAGAGCCAGAACGTGTAGCAATGCGAAGTAAATTAAGGCACCGATCAGAAGTGTACCAGACACTCTTAATATCGTGTATTTTCACTGGTTATAGCTCTTAATTTCTTTAAGACGGAAATAACGACGGAAGAGTTGCGTCCCAAAGGAAATATTAAAATATTACCAGGAATATCAAGATGCGCCTTCATTGAGAACCGAGAGGTGCCAATTAGTAGTAAAGGGTACAGCACGGCAGAATGCAGAGGCACCATTTTAATAAAGAAAAGTGAACGTGATCAACGGGAACAAAACTGGCAAGAGCTAAACGTGCGTTTTCTTTGAACTCTGATAAAAACCAAAAGGTAGAAATAAAGATCGTAAGACGCAACGACGGGGTATCTCAGCAGCATCTCTTAAACGCCAAGATTCCTATCTTTGGATTTAATATTAACCGGATTCCTTTTGATATAGCTTTAAGATGGTGTTGAAGAGAGTCTTCTCTTCGGGTTCACCGAGGCAATGAGAGGATGAAGGGTCATCCCCGTTGCTAATACCTTGAGAATGTGCGATAGTCGCCTTGCTTCTTCAGAAAAATAAAGTATTAGGTGACGCACTTTTTCTTTGATGTACAAAGGATGGCCCTTCGCGTTACAGTTCTTTGCACAGCTAATCGTATAGGCGCTTGGGTTTACATTCATCCCTTAAAGAAACTCTCGTTTCCTGATTCTCGTGCAGCTTTGGAAAATCCGGAAAAATCCGTCTAAATCCGAACACCCCGATGAACCACGCTTCTATTATGGCGTATCAAGAATTTTCTTATTATCTCGCCGACGTGACCTCGCCAGATTTTTAATGGTTAAATCGTCTAGCGTTCCTCTTGGACATCCAAAAGCTTCTGCAGACAAGAGGATAGTCGTGGTCTCGGGTGATTGTAAAACGCGCTCGAATACTTGTCTGCTGCTGCACATAAATAGCGAGAATACGGTTGAAACCACAAAACCCGCACTTATTCCTCGAGACGTGATATTTACGAGTTTGTGCCACCGTTGTCTCGGTCGAAGTGCTAGTACTTGACTCGCGAACAGGGTGAGAATTCGCTATTACAATTTATGTCTTTAAATTGCCTCATCACACCAATAGAATTACCAATCTAAATGGGATAATAATTTCTAAGAAAATGTTTTACGTACAGCGTTACTGATTGTTTTTTTTATAACACTGAAACTGTAACATTTCGAGAGCAGTCGAAATTCAAAAGTTGGCAATTCTTACCACTGTGAATAACAATGTCAAGGAAATGGCGTCAACCTGTTTTCAACATTGCGGGCTCATTCATGTAACAGGCGAAACTTTTTTACATCAGAAATGTTTTTGTAGAGTGTATAACAGAAAAGCTTCTAGAAGAATGAATGGGGAAGTAACACTGCAAAAGAGAAGTCGTGAATCGAATTTTTCATCGCAAAAAAAAGCTTTTTAATACTCTGGCAGTTCGCCGGAGCTCGCGTAATCATTATCATGATCGCGTGAGAGACCTTCATTTGTATATCCTCACTCCCAACAGCGGTACAAAGTTGAACGGGCGTTATTTATCATCGTCAAGCTTCTACCCTGAGTCTTCACCCTCGTTTTCCTTACACCAGAGGCCAAGGCACTCTCCCGCCAGACTTGCCGATATAATACATCGATCCCATTACTCGGAAGCTACGCACTATAGAGACTCTTGTGCGTCTACACTCTTCTCGGTATCCGGGTGTGCTAACAGTGTGTAGGCTTGTTATATTCATTTCTCGTTTCCCCTTTTCAAAGGTATTACGAGCAGGTGTCGAAGCTCCCAGGAATACCCGACGGTGAGGTGACAAACCCTCGGAAAAAACCACATTCGTCATCCTTCATAGAAACACGATGACATTACTAATATTATATTCGTCAATCATCCAAAAATCGAATAAAAATAAAACAAAAAGTCGTGACATTAACGGAGCAAAGCTTTGGCTATATATAGGTACGTCGTAAGGGAGTTGAGAGTTAAGGCAAGCGCTCCGGATAAAACGAGAGTATAGAGAGACTGCCACTATACATGTAGTATAAGGTGGTGCTTTAATATTTCACGTGAAGCTTAAGGTGGTTATAAGCGACCTTGCATTGCTGCATCCGCAATGAGGCGAGAAGCTTCTCATGAGGGTGGGTTGGTGGCGAGGGGTAGATGTGGCCACGGATATAAGACGCGGCAAGGGGTTGGGTTAGGAGAAGAAACTGCTGCACACTCGATGCGTTCGAGGTGCTCCTATTTTCATTTCCGCGGTAGTCAGCTGCGCAAAGGGTGAGGCGAAGAGCAAAGGAGCTGAAGGGAGAGGACGGAGACTGGCGGTATAAGCGGAAATGGAAGTGGAGAGGCAGCGAGGCTAAGCCCGCAGCTACCGCAGCATCAGAAGCAAAAAGCATAGCTACATAGGAAGTGAGAGAAACTATATCGTCGCACTCTCATCCTGATGTCTCGGAGTGCAATATTGAAATTTTATCTGTGTGTCACGCATCGCGAAACCGGATGATACTGATGTTCGCTTACTCATTCATACGCGTAGTGAGCTCAATGTCCATGAAGAATTTCTATACATCATCCTGCATACCGTCTAATGCAGTCCTACATAATGTATGTGGAATCCTACATAATTGATAAGTTCCTAACCGACAACCCCGTATGAGTTACAATTTTCAGGACTTCCGGATGGTGAGCGGGTCTATCAGGAAGTTGCCATAACTTATGGGGGTTCCAACACAAGAGTATAAGTTATAATTGGCGTTGTGACACTGACGCGTCTCTTGATACAGAGTGTAAATATAGTTACGAGTGATGGTACAGACTATGAGACAGTTTCACCATGCTTCATGTTTCCACATTTATGACCAATACGATTTTGTTGTCCGTTGGGACATACAAGTGATACATCCCATCGAAAGACCTGCCCTTTTGCTAGTGGTGTAACTCCTCAAACGTGTTCTACAACGAGACCAAGTTGTCATGTCGGTTACGTGCTGGCTATCACGACGTGATCATCACAAGTGAGACTGGAACGCTATTCGCACGCTCCCGTCACGTTCGATCATTTCTATCTCAGTCACACTGTCGATTTTGTTATCTCTCTCTCTCTGTCTCTAACAAAGTGGTGCAAACGATGATGCACGGCATCGCTATACGTACATACAGCAGATGCTGTATAACTATGATTACTCAACTATCTCGCAGATTACTCGACTAAATTCTTTCCTCTCTCTGAGCACCCTAAATGGTTCTACATCCGGCCTCGTTCATTGTTGGACATGGAAAGAGTATCAACGCATTTCATATTGCTTTTTGAAATGAGAACATAAGCGAATAACTCTACTGTCCTTAACATTTCTGGTGTGATGCTGATGCTTATTATTCGAGAGCAAGGCCAATTTTCACAGTGAGTTTGCTCTGTGATGCTGCTTTATTCTTTTCGTATACCTCTTTGCTGCGTATTTACGGCGATGATAACTCTCGCTATGAGCAGCCCAGCCGGCGAAGTGGCTACCACCGATAAAACTACATATACGCCGAGTGTCATACTGTGGATAGTTCATATAGCGCACTAAACCATAATGCTAAAGCTCTACACCACACATACAAAACATATATGTATCGTGCTGTAAAATAGCAAAAAGCCCTCAAGGAGAAAACGGAAAGGAAATGAAATTTTTCGAGCGTATAGAATAACCGCTCGCCATCGCGGCAGAGTTACGAAAGATACTTCACTGAACCGTTTATGCCTATCTATGTCATCTTCGTCCTCGCTTCTTCGTTAAAGTGTCCGGATTCTATCCTCCGGATGCATTTGTTTAATAAAATGCCTTAAAATTTAAGAGTGAAACGTGGTCATGACGAGAGTGGTGACATGCGACCAAATTCAGATATGTATATGGACCGAGTCTTCGTGTCACGTAAACAGTAGGGAGGGGAAAAAAGGTTAAATTTAACTTGGACTTCGAGAAAGACAGATCGAAAGGCAAAAAGCAGACACGGGTCGAACCCACGGGTCCCAACTGCGAGCATAAACATATTTCCAGCGCGTGACCGAGTTAGCATGGGTTATCCGGTGGTCCATTGGTCAGTCGGGTCTAGCCCGACCACCAGGCGGCCGGCACCAGCGGGAACGTACGGCCGCAGTAGAAAAGGCAGCAGTGGCTCGCACGCTGCACCCCTCAGTGTAAAATAGTGCCTGGCTGCGATCCAACCTCGTACGTTACTTCCGTTTATACGTATAACGTACCTGCCAACCTCCTTTTGCCAGCGAGTGAGCACCGGGCTCTCTTCTTACGCTATATATCTTGAACGCGGTCGCTCGAATTTTCTCTTTCTACCTACGTTATAGCTGCGTCTGGTCCCCGACGACCCGCACGTCCTCGTCACGCTAACCTCCCCCTTATCGGCAAGATTGCACTCGGGCCAAAAATGTCATCCACGCGGGATCTGAGAGAGACCTGAGGTGGATGAATCTATGGGATGGATCGCTTGCGCGGAAAAAAATTGTAAAATTTTCTCAGAAAATGTAAAAACTGCACATTGCGCAAATTTTTAACCAACTTTTTAACGAAAAAGACGTTAGACGTAAAGACACAAGTACACGGAGATAAGAACATTGCAAATATTACTGTGCCTCGATGTAACTTAGACCCTTCAACAATGATCTTGCGAAACGTAATGTGTTGTAAAGTAATTCGGCGTTTTCCAGCGTAAAACTACACAAATTGCAATATTTAGAAGTATTTTTGCAAGATCGTTTTTGGACGGACCGATTTACATTTTTAATTTACAAAAAAAAAAAAATGTAAATCCGGGTAAAACGATTTTCTTCATTGATTTTTTAGAAAAATAGAAATCACGTATCTTTTTCGGTTTTTTGTAAATCTTTTGAAGAGAATGTACGTAGATGCTATTAAAAGTTTCTTTATCAACTTTAATTTATTATCAAAGAACCTTTACAGGTTGCCCTAGAAAGAGTTAATGAATTGATAGAAAATGTTCTATCGGTCAGATCGGTCGATTGATTAAAGTATTAATTGTGCCAACTTCTCGAATTCCATTCCAGTTCTCGGTTCGAAACTCTTGAAGTGACTATCTGGCATTCTCCTCACTTCCCCTTACAACTGAGCCTGAATCGCCATCCCCAGACGAACTTACCCTCTCGTACGAGCCAGCAAAAACTGCGATAAACTAGAACTTAGTACCCTCGAGTGAGTTCATAGTACTAATTACTCGCTCATGTATGTATGCCCTGGATAAGCGGCAACGTTCCGCATCCTCTATGTTTAACCACTGATGGGAATTCGGACGATATTGTGTTACTTGAGTTTTACGCAGTTTCTTTTTTATCATTTTTTTTTGTTTTATAAACGTCGACTGCCTCATTCGACAGTCATCGTTTGCGTGAGAAGTTGCCTCTTTTCGCTCGTTATACAACTTAGCAAATTACTGCCCCATAAAGGAAAAATAATAAAAGGCACTAAACCACGCTTAAGCGTAAAGTAAAAATAGCAGCTATATATACAGATATACATGTATCTGTCTTAACGGATTTTAATCACAAACGATGACCTGATTTTTTTCATTTCGCAGCTTCATCTGAAGCACATCTCTCGGCGTTTCATCCTAGCTTAACCCTCTCTTCCCTTTCTCTTCCTTCATTATTTCATGCCGCGTTACAGATTCGTTACGTCGTCGGGCAACACGCCCAGGCCAAATGTGGTGTATCCTCGCCGTAGCCTTAACGAGGTCCAATTTACGTCAAGGGCTGCTACGGCAGAGTACACGACTGTGCCCCTCGAAAACTCTCAACAGCGTACGGACTCTTGTTTAAACAAAGCGACGTGTGATACACAAGCCCCGAGGATCCAATATAGAATATGCGACGCAAAATTTCTCTGCCACTCGCTACTTGAAATCTGTCCTTAATACGGTGATAAAACGCAATACCGGTGGATAGGATTTTAAAATCTGGTAATTTAGATGCATGTCAATTACATTACCATCGGCGATTGGTATAATATTTAGTAAGTGCACAGACGAATGGGGGAGAAGGCCTACGTCGGGGCATTGCAGATATCACCCATTCGAATGACTACCGGACTCTGCGACCAACAAAGACCAGGCGAACGTCCTGCTCACGACGTTTATCATATTTTATTACCTTTGCCCGCAAGCGCGTCATTGTTCGTCCGTCTGTTTAGTTTCCGGTTATTATATTTAGTGAACGCGCCTCGCTCTTGCCCACCCGCCCTGCCCATTATCCACCGCATCGTAGCCACAACAGCAGCAGCAAGCGACGAAACCAATGAAGTAGAGTTACGACTTTTCTGTCTGACGATCCCACTGCACTGATCGTCCCATTAATTCTGCAGGCGGCAAACCAACTCAGGAGACCCGTTAGCGATACTCTTAATGTGTTCTTTTTCGTTGTTTATACAACGCCGGACCAGAATGATCGTTTACGACATCGAGTTTGAATCGCACAGTTCGTTAATTTTAAATTTATTGTTGAGTTTATAGCGATAGACTTTTTTTTTAAAACAATTTAGATTTTGGAGGGTCTGGAATATTTGAATTTGCAATCGATAAACTTTTTTATCGTTGACTGCTGTCAGCTGCTCGCTTAGAGAAATATACATCCTTAAGAAATTCTCTAAAATATACCCATCGTAAGAAGGAATGTTTACTAGCGCTGATTTAAGTTTCTTTCAGCGACTTGTCTTTATTAGAAAAATCTTTCCGTGTTATAGGGGATGAAGAAAAGTGATTCTCAAAGCCGTTATACTTCTATGGAGCTACTGCAGAAAGTAAGAACTTCTTTGCCCTCTGCTTATTCGCTCTTTCGCGTCTATCTAAGCGGCACGTGCTGCAAATAGGACGACGACAGAGACGAAGACGAGAACGACGAGTTGAAGCAGAGGCTGAAGAACGAAAAGCACAGCCAAGGCCTTCTCACGACCGAGAGAGATAGAAACGAGTGAGTGTTTTCCGGTTTGATTAAAATCAGAAATGATTTATTCCCAGGGCCAACGAGCTTGCTCGGAACCCCCCCCCCCCCTCTACCACCCCCTACGATACCTTTATACTGCCGCCTGCTTCAACTCTTCGTTCTATCACGACAAGCGTGCACAACCCCACGGGAAGGTACCACTCGCCATCTCCATCTTCATTTCAAACCGGGGCAAAAGCTCGAGAGTTCGATCTCAATCTCGATATCGAGCGCAAGATCTGGATCTCAAGAAATCTCCGGGCACACATAACTCACGAAGCTACTGATATATGACAACTCAACACACTTTGGATATAACGATTTTAGCTATCTCACACCTGAGACGACGGTCTAATGATGCAAGTAATACATTGAATACCAAAAGGAAAACATACGATGGACTTGAGTAATAAGTACATAATAATTAGACCGGGCCCAAGTAGATGAGACCGCTAAGAACGTAGCCATGGTGAATATATATAACGCGCTAATGGGGAGGTTAGTAATTACAGCTATTAGCACGACAGATACCGAGGTGTAGCGAGCTACGTTTACCTACTGTACATGTATGGCTCTTGAATAATCGATGATGAGTGTACGATATGGTTCTTATGGCATGTACTGGCATAATAATGCACCTTGCAGTTTAAGGAAACCACTCCCGATAGTCTCGTTCTATCGTTAGCGAGTCTTGCTACGCAATTATGCTGGAACATCGGAGTCA
The DNA here is from genome assembly GCA_018906895.1 of Odontocolon sp. PSUC_FEM 10030002. Lineage (NCBI taxonomy): Eukaryota > Metazoa > Arthropoda > Insecta > Hymenoptera > Ichneumonidae > Odontocolon > Odontocolon sp. PSUC_FEM 10030002. Next base: position 17,862 of record JABMBT010059516.1, read on the forward strand.
ATATTGTCTCATCAGCACCGACAAGAAAAAAATATAAGTAATTATGCGATCGATGAGGAAACTTCAGTAGCTCTTCAACGTTCTCTGGAAAAGCGTAGTTTGACGGCCTCCCACTATATCGGTCATTTATAGAACTTATTTTGTTCTCCAGTAAAAGCAGTGATCAAAAATGATGTTCGCATTTCTCGAGTCATAATTCCTCATATACATATTTCATGTTTGCAGGAATGAATAAAATTAATTAATTCGCTGAAATCCTATGCAGACGATTCCTGAAGTTACTTTACCAAGTTACATGCTCTTTCAAGCGTTCTTTAGATTTTTCCGTACAAAGCTAATTTAATTTACTATCTGGCGTTTCGTAAAAAGGAAATTCAAAAAGAAATATTTAAAAACAAAACTTCAAGTTACATGTAGCAAAACTTTTGTTTGACTGTAGTCGCTAGATTTTGCAAAACGAGTTTGCCGGATAAACGTGGGATTTTACTAAACAGGGTGAAAAAAAATATTGTGTTTCCTTGCAGAACAATGCATGGCGAACGAGGGTGTTCCTGCGGGGTTACAAGACCATGAGGGCCTTAACAAGGTCCGTGTTTAGACTTGGTATATCTCTTTCCCTCCCGCACTGACCAAAGAGTTAGCCCGCAACAGAACGTTTGCCTCTTACGAACGATCCTGATGTTAATTATTTTTACACTTAATTCCACGTGAGCATTAAATACCCTTTTTGGGAACGCGGATTCGTGAACGTGGATGGTAAAGTCCGCACTGAACATATATGAGAGGCCTGGATTCTCTCGAGGTCAAGCATGCACTCTCGACCTGCGGTAATTTCCCAAAAAGAAGAAAAAGTATACTACACGTTACACGCATACCCGGTCCATTAATTTTCTCATTATAAATTAAACACGACGGGAAGAGTCGATAGTATGATCAGCACAATTTCCTTTCAGCGTACAATCAGACAAAAAAATTAATGGAAACAGCAAAATATTTTTGTTACGGGATTTTGTGAAGTTTTTGGAAATCAAAACTAAAACTAAAGTTCATATTACAAAATTCAGCCGAATTCTTTTGTTGACAATAGGAAATTTTTTTGTTATACCAATATTTCTTATGCGCAACCAAATGTTTCGATTCATTCGCGTAGCAGAAGAATAAATTGCTATATTAACAAAAGAATTCTATTGCTTTAATCCTTTTTTTGTTAAGATAACAAACCATTTTTCTGAGTATAATGACCTTATAGAAGAATTTCAAATATTCCCCTTATAGAAACTTTCATTAGAGTTTTGTACTTTAAGGGAAAGCAACGTCTTTCGATACCAATAATCACAGATGACAGAGATGAAATAATGTTTTAAAAATTAGCTACGTTTGTGTAGTAATAAGATGAGAATTTCTCGTTTTTCTTCGTGTAGAACTGAGAATATTCAAGCGCAATATATGTGTTGATGTACAAGTAAATAGGTACAAGTATATGATTGGTTTGAGTATTACGTATCTGCTCGCCTTTGAAGATCCTTTTTCGTTGATAGTACCGGGGTCTTCAGTCTATCATGCTTTCTATCCTCCACTCTTTTCTTTTCCTTCTTCTACGCCGTTCTACCTCTCTTCGTCCCTTTTTCCGTCTCCTCACCCTCGTGCACTTCCTCGACGATTCACAGCTTCAGATCGGCTATTGGAAAAATTGTTGCTAGCACGAACGGAGAAACGTCGAGCCCATTTCCGGAGCTACAATCTCACCCCCGTCCTTTTCTCGTCTTTCACCGAAGGGATGTTGTACAATTTTTCCATTTTCATAGCAATCAAGCACGAAGGTTGAACGAAAAATTGTACTGGGTTACTGACACTCTTGCACTGGAAGTAATCATACAGCTTTATCCATCTTGCTTTTCTCTTCACACCTGTTCTTGCACTCCTTTCGTGTTGCAGAAAACCAACGTCAAGCAACACACCTGACAGTTCTTTCTTTCTCGCTGTCTGCGATTGTCGGTAATTTTAAAGATAAATCGTACAAGCACGACGTCAACTTGTATTTCGAATTCTAACAACTTTATAAACTCGTATATTATTTTTCATCCCACCTGTCATAAATCAAGAAGATGCACAGGGGAGAGATAGACACACTATATAACACTATTTTTGAACCATTAGTTTAGTTCGTATTAAGGAATATTATTGAAATGATGTCGATATCTATCTATTC